>CAJNRD030001120.1:18970278-18983016 GCA_905319865.3 Cotesia congregata
GTGTGTGTGTGTGTGTGTGTGTGTGTGTGTGTGTGTGTGTGTGTGTGTGTGTGTGTGTGTGTGTGTGTGTGTGTGTGTGTGTGTGTGTGTGTGTGTGTGTGTGTGTGTGTGTGTGTGTGTGTGTGTGTGTGTGTGTGTGTGCCAGACCCTTTTTTTTATTTATTTTTTGCTGTTCGTGTTCAAAATTCCCGCCAAATTCATGTTATTTTCAGTGGATTCATTTTTGGGGTCTACTTTATTGACAATAAAATAATTGAGGTGTCAATAATACTCACTGTTACTGCCAGAGCTAGAATTGAGAAAATTTAGTTGTAAACCTGGAGCAATAAATTTAATGGCTTGGATTTGAATGTTACTGTCAGCAACAAAATAATAATACCAAGCCTTGGCTTTTTATTGTTGTGATTTTATTTTCAATTCTGACTGGGCGGCCACGACCACTGATTTATGTTTATTCATTCAGATTACATTTATATTATATTTTGTATTATTTTACGGTATGATAAATAATAAATAATAAAATTCCCTGTTAAAGTTAAAATAAAATAGTTAAAAGAAATTTTAGTTTGTTGTAAAAAGAAAACGGTACTAGTATTTTATTACAAGTTTGACCTGACAGTACAAATTTATTCGTCTAATTGACACAAATCGACGTCATCAAATATATTTACAAACAAATAAAATATCCGTTACTTGATTAATCGTTAACCAAACCGGCATTATGTCAACATCTACCTACAAACCGAATAACAATTGTATGTAGTGATTGAACCACTGACAATACACTTGACATAATATAATTAAACATACACTCTATTAAATTACAAACATCAATCTTATTAACATAAATAAACATACATCAGCATAATTTAACAACTGATCCTCGATCGAGTAATGAATATTCCCAGTGAACACATTTTCACCCATTAAACCATCATTCCTCAGTCTACAATCCATTAATATAACCAAAAATCAAATTCTCCATTAGCTCTATAAAAAATCTAAAAGACAATTAACCCAAAAATACTCTCTTCGAGAAATCAATTATTATTCCGAGAACATGAGTTAGCAAAGAATAATTTAAAACCTTGGTCATTAAATTGACAACATACTCGAAAATGCACCCCAAGCCCATTCTGCGGCAAAGCTCACCCATTAACGACAGATGTTACTCGTTCCGTCCTGGCTACTTGAAATAACTTTCTTACAGTTAGGTAAAATACACTCGAGTAAATTTACGTACTCGAAATAAAATAATTTTAAAGGTATTTTAAAGGTATTTATACATTTATCCATCCACCCAAAGTGTATTAAATTTTGTATCCGGCATTTCTCCTTCGCTCATGCTCGTCTATTTGAATTCTCAAAGTCGACACTGCAGAGTTTAAGTATCTCTAAACGCAATCCGGCATTTTGCCAATGCCTGTCATATAACGTACCTATAAATACCTAACTCAACGTAAACTTAAATGTTAAGATTTTTACGACCCGCTAAGGAAATAATGTTCTGCGCTTAGCTGGATGCACCTACTCAGAACTCACCACTCTACTGCAACTCCTCGGTGCAGTTCTCCTTACGTATTATATTAACCACTTTCGCTAAATAAAACTACCAGCCAATGTGTGTTCCCATCGCGTTAGTAAATGGCTTTCAAAATAACCCTATCTCTTTCTCGCTCTTTAAACCCACCAACGGCAATACAAGTTATACGACGCCACTCAATAGAATACATGATATCTACCGATCATGTAGTCGTGTCGGTGTAGAATCCGGTCGGGTCACGATCCCGATGGTATTAATACTACCGCAATAATTCCGATGTAGCGTAACTCAATTTAGAACATGGAGCGCGACTAATCATTCAATAACGACAACAACTATACTACAATACACTGTACTAGGCATATGATATACGATACACAACACAGCCTTCGATGATGATCATCATCATGATCATCATCATCCTGAACATCATGGCGGTTGCGCGGTCCAACAACAAACATTTATACGCCGTCCAAGAAACAAAGATCCAAGCAGTTATAAATCCTGGCGCACACATTATACAATGAACAGAATCTAGTGAGTGCCTATTGCCTATAAATATATATCATAGCTCATAGATCGTAGTGCTGCTGTGCATCAGCCATAATTTACCCGTTGCGCATCGATAAGTTAAGCATACAACTAACTAATAATGTTATTATTATTACATACAAACTCTGATAGACCTGTAACGTAACGCATCGTTTAACCCTTTACACTTATCCCATACTATTCCACCGTAAAGTTTACAACCCAAAGCGAAACGTATTGTAAATAATACGCCAGCTAATCATCGAATATGAAACATATTTTACCCGACAACAATAAACGTCAGCGAGTTGTACTGCGGAATTAAACGAGAACCGGCAACCAACAACCGACAATCCAAGGTATTTGTTTATGTTGCTCAAAGTTTATTATTTCGCTGGAATTAAAAGTACTTATGGCGAAAAATTATTCTCCTTTTGGGTGAACATTGCGGGGCATCAATCCAGCCGTCGGGAAACGTCAAATTAACTTCACTGAGCTCGATTTATTGAATTGCTGTTTGATCTGAAATTCAAACTTCATTCAAACTGTAATTGGGTTCTTTGAAATGAAGTTGAGAAAGCTTATTAAAGCTTGGGGAATATTGAAGTATCTTTTTTACGAAATTAGAAATGTAGCGAGGTAAAAAAAATCAATAGATTGAAGAGAAATTATCTTGAACCAAAAAATTTTTATTTTTTTTATGCTGTTGCTCTTTTGAAGCTTAAATTTTTGGCCAGCCAACAATGACACTTACACAATTACAATCATAAGGAAGCGCATAATTAAGTAGCCAAGAACAAACAGAGCTAAAAAAGTTGCGTCGGAGCAATCATTCACTTATGCGAGTAACCCCATACCGATCTTGGGATTAATTCACTTGACAAAAGCTACTACACTAGACACACTAGCAACTCTAGTGATAATCGTCGTAATAACACTCGTAGAACACGTGGAAGCCGTATAGTAGTCGTGAAACTTGGTATAGTGTGCAGGGCTGTCATGGTTGTGTGTACGTAGACACTAAGAGTAGGAATAATCCCGTCTTCGTTAATAATGTATTCATTCTGGGTTCTGTTCTGGGTCCTAGATTTTGCCTCTGCTAGCGAATAAGACTAGCTGCCCCATTATCGTTACCTTCACCCCTCGCTCCTCTGTCCCATTATTTCTACGTCTGTCTCGCTTATTTCAACTGACTAAATTTACTTGTGTATGTTGTGTATGCAAGGCCTCCATATAATATAATATAATAAAATACTCCACACATTCATACTTGGCATTATATTATATTATGTTATATTAGTGTATAGCCACCGCTCACTAAATGAACATACGCCCACTCACTGCCATCAATATCTCGTTATAAAAGTCCCTCTACTCGGCAAATCCAGCCCGAAAATAATTATTATTTTTGTACTGCTGATGAAAACCAAATAGACATAATAAATTTAAGCTTATTAATGATTTCATTCCTCTGATGTTATTGTCGGCCGAATAAAACAATATTCGTTTTATTATTCTATCGTTTGTTATTTTTAGGTGATTGATTTTGACGTTTATTATCAATCAGCTTTGTATTTAATTTTTATCACTGTTATTATTGACAACAATAATAATAATAATAATAATAATAATAATAATAATAATAATAACAAAATTAGGAATGTAAATAGTGTATTTTGGAAACAAGGTAAATCCTCGATAAGTACCGGGAACTTTACTTATCACACGTATACTAATAATGCGCTTAGTTTAACTCTGATTATGTAAAATGAATATGTATTACCGTATGTACAGCTTGGATAAACATATACTTGTACATATACATGTCTATATATATATATATATATATATATATATATATATATATATATATGAGTTCATATATCACTCTATATGAGCATACAAGCTATTAAAATCAACGTCTATGTATAATTTATAACCGTAGTATAAATAGTCTTTATCAATAATCACTAAAAAGTTAAATCATGCCGCTGTAAATTATAATTGTTAATAATAAACCGCGTTTATTTAAAAATTTTTTCATATTAAACAATTTAAAATTTTTAAGCTTCATTTATAATTAAAAAAAAAAAATTAGAGTAATTTTTATTCTGTTTACTGATTTAAAAAAAAATTGTTAATTTATTCTATTGAAAATGTTTGCTGACGTTGAATTTTTAGCGGAGTAATCAAGTATAGTAGACATTATGCTACAAAGTAATGTCGGGTCAAAGTCATTTGCATTAAAAATTTATTGAGGAAATTTCAAATTCATTCCATTTTTGCGCATAACGGTTTGTTTGTCTGTTTAAATTACATGAGAGCTAGATTTCCCACAACACTCAATAAAATGAACCAAGTATTTTAATTTAGAATATAGAACAATTATTTCGAGGAATAAAATATAAAGAGTAGTACATATTAATTCTTTTCGGGTTTATATCTCACTGATTTCGTGCCCCAAGACACTAAAGGTCACTGCGGCTCATAATATTAGCGACTTCCTTTTGATTACGCAAAACAAAACTGCTACCCACATTAATTCAAGCGAAACAAAATTTATCAGTCAAATAAAAATAAAGTCTTAATTATTTTTTTTTTATTTTTTATAATTAACACTTGCAAATTACCGTGTTTAAACATAAAAGGGTAGTCAGCAAGAATTCATAAAAGGGTTGATTGAAAATATCTGAAATTGTTAAACAATGTACATGGCACTTTGACAGAGTTTCTCGCGTACTGAAAGTGTTATTTTACGCGGCGTAACAAGGTCACACGCGGTGTCACCTTTACCTTGCGCCTTTGCACATACAAGTAGCATTCCCATAATGCTGCGACAACGTGTCGTGTGCAGCTCCCGCAGAGAATAGTTTACAGCGAGGCTCCGTACAGGTACCTCGACTATAACTTTCCTGTTATTATTGTGCCTCATACATACATACTTTAATACATTTAAAACCCTTATACTTTATTTCTTATTGTTAGCAATACAACAAGTTCTATAACCGCCGCCAATCTTGCTCGTCGTCACCGTCAAGCCTCGCTGATATTTTTTTACCCACGCTCAACACTTTATTTAATTCATTTACTAACAAACTTTTCCCCGGCGGCTGACTCGTTTCGTTTCCAAGCTACTTTTGACAGGATTCTGGAAATATATAAATACCTCGGTCGTGAATCGTGGAAATTAATTCGGAAAATCATTAATCGGCCGACGCTTGAATGATTTATACGAAGAACAATGCCGATAAATTCAACAGTTAAAGATTAAAGTGTAATCTCCACAGTCTACGGTATATTAATTCCAGTAAAAATATACAAAATGCTGAATACATGTACATCATACAATACATAATACAATATGATGGATGATTAATCAACCCAACAGTATTTATATATTTACACAAAAGTTACAGCCTTTTGTTAATTCAATATCGATGTGATAAGTGAAGTACACACATGAGGATTATAAATGAATAATATATTTTTGATCCATCGGTCATTAAGTATTTATTTTAATAAATGAAAATTACATCAAAGCCGGAACTAATTTCGTAATTTAAAGATTATGTTTTATTATTCTCTCTTCCGTTAAATCTCAAAAAGATTTAATACTTTCCAGACTGGTCAAATTAATAAAATAATTTCCAATATTAAAATTAAAATTCAAGAAGAGCTTCTTTATCAAAAAATTATAGACATAGAAAAAAAAATTAACTTGAATTAAATAAATAATTTTGAAAAATTTCATCTTCTTGATTTGAGTAAAAAAATTCTTCAACTAAGAAATTTTTCTTGGTTTAAGTTAATTTTACTTGATTCAAGAATTTTTGGTTCGTAATTTAAAGATTATGTTTTATTATTCTCTCTTCCGTTAAATCTCAAAAAGATTTAATACTTTCCAGACTGGTCAAATTAATAAAATAATTTCCAATATTAAAATTAAAATTCAAGAAGAGCTTCTTTATCAAAAAATTATAGACATAGAAAAAAAAATTAACTTGAATTAAATAAATAATTTTGAAAAATTTCATCTTCTTGATTTGAGTAAAAAAATTCTTCAACTAAGAAATTTTTCTTGGTTTAAGTTAATTTTACTTGATTCAAGAATTTTTGGTCTTGATTAAATATAATGAAACTTTTCAAAATTATTTTCTTTTTTTTTTATTCAAGTTAATTTTTTTTTTTCAGTGCACGTTTGTTTTTAAATAAAAAGCTTTTTATAAGCTTATGTTTTACATAAATAATTTTGTTGTGAATAAGGAGTCATTTTTTGTCCAAATACTTACTTTGACTTAATAATTACACTGATAAAAAAATTAAATTAATTTGAATAAATATCTTCAATAAAAAAAATCATTTTAAAGAATAAAATCCAGAAAAAAATTATTTTAAATAATTTTTTGTCAATTTTAAACAATTAGTACAGAAAAAGCTTGTATCAATATTTAGTAAAATTAATTTGCGTATTTTTATTACCAGAATATTTTATTCAAAAATAGCTGACAGATAGACGGGAATGTAAATTCAGTTTGTCGTATCAATAAACAATAGTAGATTTATAATTTTATTCAGATAGTCTAAGTCTAGTTATCATACATATATTTGGCGAAAGTTCCAAGTGGCCGAGGGCAAAGTAGAAGAGTTTGCCGAGTCAGTCTCGGGGCGGCGGGGGCTGGAGCGGAGAAAGATATTCTTTACTCAACGTTTTCCCTTGCCACTGTACTTTATTCAAATCCCATCTCCCAGGGGCCATTTTCGATCACAACATGGTATTGACAAAACCGCTTTTCTCATACAAAATGCATGAATATTTTTTGTCCAGGATGTAAACCACCGAAGTGTAATCCTCGCGTACACGACTACCCAAGAAAACATCGTCTTTGCTGACGTTGAATCCCAGTATTTAAAGGAATACACACTTGTTCACTCTTACCCTATATATAATATATAAAATACATAATATATACGCAAATTTACATACATATCTATATAACGTCACCCAATAACTTTGTCAACTTCGATTTTCCGCATTTATGCTCTCACAACTCGTCGCAACGAGGCGCGAAATCAAAAATTTATATTCCCCAATCTCCATTAAATTTAACCGCGATTTTCAATTTCCAATTAAAATATCCGGTGGCTAAATAAACACACTTTTATCAGGGAACAAGCAGCTACCAAAGAATCTATAATATATATGTTGAACAATAAATTAATTTTATTAGTTGATTTCTTTTTTATTTTTTTGAGGGAAAAAATCGTGACGTCTTTCTCACGGGATAAATCGTGGGCCACCTAATCTTAGACGAATAATGGTGGTCGTAATTAAAAGTTGAATGGGATTGAGGGTGAATGTTGAGAAAGTTTCTCAGCAAGAAAGATAGAGCAAGAAGAAGAACCTTTTACTACAAAAGTCTTCTCTACGATGAGACAATGCAGACTCGCTCCACGGTATACCGCTCTTATACTCCTTCTTACTTTGTGTCTAAAGATTTAATGTAAGTTCTTAAGTACAAAAATCTATCAACAATCTTCATACAGAATTTATGATATTAATTTTTAATTTTTTATTGATCTTTAAAAGAATATTCAAGGAAAAAAAATTATGTCCATAGAAAAAATCAATTCTTAAGTAAAGAAAAAAAATTTTTTTTTTCATAACTTATTTTTTATAAAAATTAAGTATGAAAATTTTTGTAATTTTTGAGCAAAAAAATTTTTTTAAGACAAATAAAAATTATTTTTGAGCGAAAATTCGATGTGATCAAAAATTTTTTTCGTATGTGATAAATATGGTTGATAGAGTGAATTTTGAAAAATGAACAATCAAGATCGCAGTGAAAAGAAAAGCAACTGAAAGGAGTATAGTATGATATGAAAAAATAAAAAAATATTTGTTGAAGTAAGCAATTTGCAGAATGGAAAGACGAAAGTTGGAGTACACCTGGGTCTGGCTTTTTTATTCTTACCGGGGATTCTTAAAAGTGTGAGGATGAAAAAATGTTGTGTGAAGAGACAGCTCGGAGTCGAGGAAATGGACGCAGCTTGGCGGGTACACAAGGAATCTTTAGTTGTGAGGAAAATATATAACTGAAGAAAAAAAATCTAAGTAAAATGAAGTGAAAAAAGGGCTAGAGTGAAAGAAGAAAGAAGAAAGAAACGAAGAGGATACCAAAGAAAGTAAATAGATGGAAGTGCCAGTAGAAAAGTCTTGATGGTAGGTCGTTTCAATTCAACGAGAAACGTACATGACTAGAGAGGAATGGAGCTTGAACAGCGCTGAGCCAGTTCGGGTCATACGAACTTGAGAAAACGACAACGAAATACCTTTTTATTTTTTATTAACCCATTTTTGCTGGTGTTGTTGCTTTTATTTACGGGAAACGCGATATTTTTAACGACTCGACATCTAATGAAAAATGATACCGAGAGTCCATTATGTGCTTCTTCAAATTTTATAATTTCATCTGAAAAATTCCTCTTTTTGTTTTGTTAAATATTTTATTTACTCGGGTTTTAAAACTTAATTAATTAGACCCTTACTATTGAATTTTCTTTGGCTTTTGTTAAATGGAAAATAAATCTCATGGTTAATAAAGACTAATGATGAAAAAATGTGAAACAACGTCTCACAAAATAATTGAATACCAAGATTTATTTCTCTTGCTAGCTTTTTTTAAAATTAATTTATTATCATTAGCTGTAGAAACAAAGCTTTACAAATTATTAAAAGAAAATAGTTTTTACGTCAATCAGTTAAAGTTAAATCGGGTAGAAGTACCGTTTGTGGCCATTTATTGTTCAAATAAACGATAGAAATGAATTTATATTAATAAATCATTACAGACTCAATTTGTTTTAATATAAATTTCTAAAACTCAACAAAAATATGGTTATAATATTATAATTTTTTATACACTGATAAAAAAGTCAACTTGACCCAAGAGCCAAAATCTTGAACCAAGAATACCGTTTTGAATAAAATGATTCTCTTGACTCAAGAAAATCATTTTCTTCAAAATGGTATTCTTAGTTAAAGATTTTGGCTCTTGAGTCACGTTAATTTTTTTATTACTGTAAATTAATTCAAATGTTAACTGTCCAAAAACGGTGCTAAGGTAGCCAAAAACGGTACTTTTTGTATATAAGTACAAAAAGTACTACTTATTACTTACTTTACACCTTATTATAGGTGTTGCTACCCTGTATGTATAAAAAAATAAAAAAGTTTTATATATAATAAATTACAAGATAAAAGTGACCTGAAAGCTCAAACAAATGAACGAGTCGTTTTATGTCGAGTTATCGGTTCGGAATGAAGATCAATGATGATTAAAATAGTATCGAAATTGAATTTTATTAGAGTATGAAATAATAGCCACTTGAGTATGCATAAAATATTTAGATTAACAAAATGAGAATGATAGAAAAAAAAAAGGAAAAAATAGAATTGGAGAGTATAGAAGAGGATAATATAATATCGAACGCAATAAAATAGCGTGCGTGGAGGATACAGGAGAATAGGAGGCGAATGAACGAACGAATCCAGTCGGTTTTATTATCCAGGATGAGTAACGATCGAAAGCTGAGGCAATTCACAATACGTAAAAAATGAAATGAAATAAAATGAAAGCAATGGACATACTCGAATGATAAATTTTAAACAATCAATAAGCTGTCTTAGCTGAAAGGATTTTATCGAAAGTCCATATTCAGCGAATCTTAACAACTCAAGACTTTGATACATCTTTACTGGCAAGGTATTGGGTCTACATACTATATACTATATACTTACTTGTGTAAGAGCCACTATATGTGTGTAAATATAAATATAAATATGGATGTTTGAGCGTACAGTGGCTTGCGATGAATGGCTCATTTATCCGGCAACAATCGGCAATAGGTGAAAGCACTGCGTAGGATTTATAATTTTATTTTAAATTAAATACTTTATTTATTGTATTATTCAACCTCCAAAAATAATTCACACAAGCGTTTTAATTTTTAATTCTTTTGTACTTAAGATCTTTAGATAAATCGATGCCTGTCCGGAGTTGTCTGATGTGATGATTAGAATTGTTGTTCTTCATGTATTTAAATGATGAAGAATCATGTCGACTAACAATAATATAATATTACTTTTACTTAAGCTTATGCTCCTCTTGTCACAATAATCATAATTATAATCGTAACCACCACCGCTATAATCATCATGTGCAAATTTAAGTGATGACTCATCAGAGATATGATTAAAACCATGTTTTGTAACATTACCATCTCTGTATATTCTATTTATTATCATTGTTATTATTATTTATTATACCGCCGGTCCATACAACTAAGTATAACTCTTCTCGGTTGGATTAATAGTTACCGGTTACCAGTTTAGTACTTCAATTTACAAACTTTGATACTTCCATAGCTTCGAATTAACACTATCAAGCCCAACGCTATCGTTCTTGTTCCTTTATTAAATATATAAGAGTTTATTTCATTAAAAAAATCATTTATTAACAATTAATAATTAATTATTATTATTATTATTATAATTAACAGTTAATAATGCTTAGTAAATATTTTATCAGTAAAATTAATTAAAGAAAATTGTAATTAAAATATTTAAACAAATAATTAATTTTCTATGCAAAATACCAAAAACAACCCGACAAACTAACATGATAGATCGAATGAATGCGACGGGAGGAAGGCAATGCATATCAGATCCAGCTTGTAGATTAATCGCGATACAAATCGGGATAGAATAATAGAAAAAGTTGTAATATAGTACACACTTGATAGAGCGGAGTAAACGACCACCCAACCTTCGGTGGCTCCCGAAGCAAATATAAAGAACGAAACGACTTTCTTGAAGCGAGTCCTCCGATTAATCGTCGATCGAGTCACTTATTCTCAGGGTTGTTTTTCTCCCCAGATGTATATCTCGGCTATGACTCCGACAGATATATCAAACTAAACGGACAAAAGTAAGTTATTGATAGTCGGAAAAACCTACCAGCTAAATGAATGACTTGGAAATGAACGCGGACCGACAGGCGATGGGTTGATTTGTTCCTCATGTCATCCCGTATATTCTCGTATTTCTGTTCTGCCAACTCATTCATTATTTTATTGCAATTCGCATCATTTTATTTTACTCTGTCATGTAAATCGCTTTTTCCATCTATTCATATTAATTAATATCTAATTTGAATAGCAATTATTTCACCTCAGCTTATATTATTTTGGTTTTATTTTTTTTCTCCATTTTAAAGACATGTCGTTTAGCCAGAGACAAAATGACATTTGTCGTTACTTGTGTTGTTTTCTCACGGGGATAATCACGTAGAAATTGGAAAATCCCGGAGGAAAAATCTTTAGATTCTTCTTGTCTCTTTTTTTATCTTCTGTTCTCAATAAGCTGACTCCAAGTGGAAGGTATAAGGTATAAGGTGAATCCTTCAGCGTGGGATGCTGAGCGCGTACAAGGTGCCAAAGCCAAATTGCCTTCAAGGGGTGAAACTACACGATAACACGGACACACGGACACACCGCAGATGAGACTCACTCCAATTGTTGTCACGCTAAAGACCTTTCTTGTTTTACGATTCTTATATATCGTTATTGCTTATATTTTACAGCTTACAACTTACACCCATCTTTTCTTACCTTTCATTATTATATAAATTCAGTCAACATTATTGCACGCCTCCAGCGGTGTTGCTTAGGCGTCTGTCACTATTTATCGTGGATAAATTTTTCTATACTTAATTAGTCAGCTAAATTTATCCACAAGAAATGGAACGAAGAATAATTATTATTTAATAATAAATTCTGATGTCACAATTTTAAATATCTAACTAAAATTATATTTCCGTACGGTTATTTGATATGATAAAATGTCAATTAGTATAATTTAGTTCAACTAATCGAGAAAATCAAGTTAAAATTCAATTACTTTTTAAACAACTCAAAGATTCCTCGCTTGTATGTTCATTAAATATTAATGGCTTATATGACGGTTGGATTGATTTAAAAAATTCAGAGGTAATTGATTATTAAATAAGTGAAATTTCTGCAACCCGAGGAAATTTAATCTCCACATAAGACTTTACTATTTATAAATTGCATTCTAAATTAATCTGCAAGTTTATTAACACGCCACACTGCATGCTCGAATTGTATTTTCCCAGCAACTGCAATATGCTCTAAACATCCCAATTATCATACTATAGTACATAGTGAAAACTAGAATTTATAATTTATGTTAATGAAAATTAAACTGTGGATTTTTTGGAAATTTATGGGAGTGTGAGAAAAATAATTAAAATTTCATCTCAATTTTTTTTTTCAACTATTTAATTCTCACTGATAGTCAATTTATGATGATAAGTATTTAGGCTGCATTCAAGAATACTCTATCTCTAGACATATAATTAAGAAATGACCTTGTATCTCGTAAACTATTGACATTTTTAAAGATATAAGCTCATCCCGATGTTACACTCATCAAGATCTTTCATTTGAGTACCCACATCAATTTTTCATATACTTGATATATTTATATATATATATATTATATATATATGAAAAATATATCAAAAATTTATGTGGGTACTCAAATGAAAGCTCTTGATAAGTGTAACATCAAGATGAGCTTATAT
>CAJNRD030001120.1:18983055-18996191 GCA_905319865.3 Cotesia congregata
CACTCATCGAGATCTTTCATTTGAGTACCCACATCAATTTTTCATATACTTGATATATTTATATATATATATATTATATATATATGAAAAATATATCAAAAATGCATGCGGGTACTCAAATGAAAGCTCTTGATGAGTGTAACATCGGGATGAGCTTATATCTTTAAAAACGTCAATATTTAAGAAAGTACAGTGCAGTTTAACAAAAGTCATTATTTAATAAAGCAAAATTTCATTTATTTATAGTTTAATTATTAATTTTAAAAATACGAATCGTTATATATACTTAAATTTTGACAATAAATTTTTTAAACTAAAATAAAAATTACAAAATAGAAAATTGCTCTAAAAAAAATCTTATATCTTTGGACATTGGCATAAATCAAAAAAGCAAAGTTAGTCAATCGATGGCATATTTATTTCCTCAATAAAATTGGTAATTAAGAACGAACAAAAAAAGGTAACACTATTGCAACCAGATTACACAAGGGATAATAAAGAATACCGGGAACAAACAATATACAATATACAATATACAATATACAATATATCGATTGGTATAGCATACTATAACCGTGCGTTCGAGTTCGAGCCTGGGTATAAAGATATTGTTTTTAAAAGCTGTGGTTTTGCAGGGCTCTCTCTTGGGAAATTGAACCCGCGAGTTCCGTGCCCAGTAAACTCACCGCTCATTTATTACCGGCGTTTTGGCTCTGGGTGGCCAAATTTGCCGGGCCACCCTGACCACAGCAGCTTGTTCTCTGACATTCGACCGAGTCATTGCCACTTTTACGGCAAATAGAAATATCAATAACTTATTTTTTTTTAAGCCAACTTAAACTCAACCTTATTCTTTATATAGTTCTCTACGTCAGCTCCAATTCCGTAAACAGTCTCCTCGACACTTTTAAAAAACGACATTTCAAGCGTTTATTAATTCTCAGAGCATTTTTGCTTATCAATCTTTACTTACATTATACTTAGTTAGGCACTAGCGCAGGCTAAGCTGCTCAAAAAAAAAAAAACAATAAAATAAAAAAGCGATTCTCATATGCATGAGTAAATATTAAAGAATGTATAGAATTGGATCAAATATGGCAAACGTTTCACTTTTTACACTTTTAGCATGCATACAAATCCTCGTACTTGCATAAGCATTTTCGCAGCACTCATGCTGAGATTATATGTCTGTATGCTCGTATAATACCCTCTATATTATTTGCCAACGCTGTTGAGTCCGGTGCCATGCCACGAGCATTACATACATGAAAAACTAGACAACTCGTTGATGGCATCTACTTCTACGTCCTCCGTCGACATCGGCGATCCCGATCATCCACATCGAGCCAAGTGTGTCTTATTACCAACATCTGCTGGTTAGCTTGCTAATATTTCATCCTTACACACTTTATATTTCTTCCTAACTTATACTTATCTGCTTATTTCGAAATAAAATCAAATAAAAAATACTAGCAACCTTGCAGTCACTATGTTTATAAATAAATAAAATTTTGCTTTATTAAATAATGACTTTTGTTAAATTGCACTGTACTTTTTTAAATATTGATGTTTTTCAAAATATAAGCTCATACCAATGTTACACTCATCAAGAGCTTTCATTTGAGTACCCACATGCATTTTGATATATTTTTCATATATACATATATATAAATATATAATATATAAAATATATAAAAAATTGATGTGGGTACTCAAATAAAAGGTCTTGATGAGTGTAACATCAGGATGAGCTTATATCTTTAAAAATGTCAATAGTTCACGAGATAGTTGTTAAATTGCACTGTACTTTCTTAACTATTGACATTTTTAAAGATATAAGCTTATCCCGATATTACACTCATCAAGAGCTTTCATTTGAGTACCCACATGCATTTTTGATATATTTTTCATATATACACATAAATAATATATATAAATATATGAAAAATTGATGTGGGTACTCAAATGGAAGGTCTTGATGAGTGTAACATCGGGATGAGCTTATATCTTTAAAAATGTCGATAGTTCACGAGATAATTCTTAATTATTTATCTAGAGATGGAGCATTTTCGAATGCAACCTAAATATTTATCATCATAAATTGACTATGCTCGTAAAAAAATTTTCTGGTAAATATTATTGTTGATAAATAACATAAAAAAAAATATCTTAATGTTTTTTTAATAAAAAAAAAAAATCGATTGTCTAAAATCGCGACAAAAATTCAAATATAATATAGAATAGCATTAGTCCATTATGATAAATGTGATTTATGATAAATCAGCGGTAAAGTATTAAACTATGTATCGTTACCAATAAAATCCTCAGATAGTTGATAAATATTCATACCAAATGTCTTAAAGAGTATTTTTTAGTTTTATTACGGCTCCTAAAACGTTACTGACATTTATTAAATATTACAATCTAAATTATCTACACTTAAAACAAATAATTATTCATTATTCATAGATTATTTTATAGTTCACGAAAGAGACGCGAGACGCGAGACGACTCAGGTACGGGGCTCGGCTCGACAAATATTCTCTTTAATTAATTACACTAAAAATTCTTAAGATAAAAATTCATCCTTTAAACTCCGGTTTCTATTTAACAAACGTTAATTATAGTTAAAACAAATACGGATAAGGATAATCGTTAAATTATTTCAATATTTAATTTATAAGGCTTTAAAAGTCTTAGTAATAATTTACACTAAGCCGATAATACTGATACTTCTCGTCGTAATGAATTTTTTAGTTTTTGGCTTTTAGAATTACTTATATCTTTTTTTAAAATTCAAATTCAAATAAAAGCTGGCTTTTTTATTTAAGAATATATAAGAGGAAGGCTCGGTCCTTGGTTCAGTTGGTCCCTCTACTCTTCTCAAGTAGGATCGGACCTGGCCGGTAATGCCTCAAGGCGATGGCGATGAGAGACCATTTTATACGTGCTAAATATCCAAGGAATGCGGTACAGACGAAAGGATTAACTCTTTAAAAAATGATGCTCATATCTAGCAATAGCATGTCGGATGGTCAAGCACCGTGTGTCAATTAAGCCGGGTCTTACCGTGCAATCGATTAATTTTGTCTTGTATTTTCGCCCACCGAGTGCGTGAATAATTTACTCCTGATCATATTCTATTCATTATTTTTTATTTTTAATATTATGTTATCCATATTCCTTTCAAATTTATAAATTTAATTACACATTAAAGCCTCGAATAAGATTAATTAATAATCATTTTTTATTTTTTTATAATTAAATTCAATTGTAAAGTACAATCGCCCACAATGAAAAATTACGCGTGTCAAATATTTATTTATATAAACGGGGAAACTATCGACTGTCGCGGTTGAATCAGCTCTATAATCACATCAACTCTTTTTCCACAGTTTTTAATAACATTATTATTGTTATTATTATTATCAATGTTAAATGTTAAATAAAATCCATTGAAAGACTTTGTCCAGCAGAAGAAGTAGCGTGACTCTTTGCACGCCGTAATGTGAGAGTATTTTTATTTTAAAGGGACTTTGTATTCGCTGGATTTAACTCAACTCTTATTATATTTTATTATATTATATCAAGCATCGCTATTCTCACAATATGCATGTCTAATTGTTTACTCATACCACGGATAACGTATAACATAAAGCAAGCTGTGCTCCCGGGTAAATTTTTTATAACCATAACCCATAAAAGCTACTCCACTTACCACTTACACTTACCAACTGTTATAGTTACTTTTTTACATTCAACATTAATACTTTTTACCTTTAACGGAATTTTTATTACAGTGGCTTTAATATTCTCTGACATGCTGTAAGTTACGTGTTCGTTGAATAGACCTGATTAATTGGCTAATTATAATATTTTGACTACTTATTAATTACGGTTATTTGTCATTTTAGTTTTATATTAAGTGCTTTTGCATTTCATTACCTCTGTTTCAGAGCTTGTAATCAATTATTTTTTTGTTTTTATTTTTACTTATAATGTAATGAAGAATTCTTGGAAAAAACTGGATCAGATTACCATTTTTAGTGTTTATATTTTTCATAAATTTTTCTTTATTGTCTCCAAAGCTTAAACAAATAATAAAAAAAAAATTCCTTGATCAAAATTTGAACTTTTAAAACTTAAGCTCTCAATAATTTGAATAAACTAAAAGCTGCAATAATTGCAAGCAATAAATAAATTGATCAATTTATAAAATATGAAAATAAAAGTAAGATATGATTGCAATTTAATCCATAATAATTCTAATTCCAAAAATCCTCAGATCAGCGACCCAATTGCTTGAGCAATTAAAAAAGCATAAATATTTAAAATAAATAAAACGAAATTGCCTAAAAAATGGAAACTAATCCGAGAAATAGCGTCCAATTGCATTGTAATTACAAAACTACCGTTTGAAAAATGGATAAAATACCTCAGCGCAGTACAATAGCCGAGAAAATTAGTACGCGATTCTCTTTGTTGGAGTATATCGCTAATAAAAAGTAACTGAGTGCAGGTTTCTCGTAGAGCAAGGTGACGGTGAACAAGAACGAACCTTTATCCTGCATTCTACATTCTACAATATATTGTTGTATCATAAAAAATAGAATAAAGCGTTTGGATGCGCCGGGCTGAGAATAGAGCTTGGGGAAAAAGGCAAAACTTAATTGTTCAAATACACGCATTTCACCGCATAGTCCGCAATACGCGAGACGGTTCAACATCCACCCTCTTCGCTCTATCGCATTATACATCCTCATCCACCCACATATTTGCAAGCCAAGTCCGTACGGATACCACCGGGCAACAATGCACGTACTAAACACGTGTATATCCCGGTACATTTACGGCGCCAAGCGTGCCGATCCTAGACATATGTACGTGAACACATAAACATTTATACAGATACAAGTACACATGCATCGGGTCCACACACTCGTTATTCCATACACGGAATTTCGATCGAACGAGCCACCCGAAGCAAGATTATTTTAATGAAACCATTTGGTGGTACTCTTGCACCCTCGTCTGGCTCTGCCCGCTCCGAAGTCCCTCATCCTCCGAAAATATAACTCCAGATATACATGTACACATACGACTGTCCTTCTTCTACGTGTTGAGCATCAGTATGAGGATATCTGCCGTACCTAGTCTACCAACGACGCCTCTGGTCTAGTTGACGACGCCCTCGTTCCGGTACAACGACGTAAGCCCAAAGAATTTCGAACCGATGGAACGGATAATTGCGTTCTCGACGATGAGTGTAATAGGATTTGTGGTAATCGGCATTGTTTCCTCCTAACCAGACTATTTTTTTCAATTTCGTGTATGCCCACGCATCCTTGCATATCTCGGCTGTGGGATACACTTGCCATTATTTTTATAATCTGTATTTTGGTCAGAAGCGCGGAGTAATTTAGACTTTTTTACTCAAAAATTTTAATATTATCCTTAAAAAATTTTTTTACTGCTTAATATAGCTAGATTAATCAATTATACTTCCATATCTGCCTTAATAACACTTAATAACTTCATATATAATTTTTGGATCAAAGATAGTGTTAGGAAAATCCGACAGGTGGCGCATGGTCGCTAAATTTTCTCACTACCAGAGAGTTAAGTTTGGGATGTTAATATAACGCAAAAAAAAATTTTTTTGACTCTTAATATAGCCAGATTAATTAATTATACCTCCATATCTGCCTTAATAAGGTTTAATAAACTCATATATAATTTTTGGATAAAAGATAGTGTCAGAAAAATCCGACAGGTGGCGCATGGTCGCTAAATTTTCTCACTACCAGAGAGTTAAGTTTGGGATGTTAATATAACGCAAAAAAAAATTTTTTTGACTCTTAATATAGCCAGATTAATTAATTATACCTCCATATCTGCCTTAATAAGGTTTAATAAACTCATATATAATTTTTGGATAAAAGATAGTGTCAGAAAAATCCGACAGGTGGCGCATGGTCGCTAAATTTTCTCACTACCAGAGAGTTAAGTTTGGGAAGTTAATATAACGCAAAAAAAATTTTTTTTACGCTTTTTAAAAGCATATCTGTAATTGTTCTTTAATTTAGTCAATTTTTGTCCGCTACGCAAAGTAAATTGATGATTAATGTATGAAGCGATTAGCAAAATTGCTATTTTTCAGTTCATAGATTCGCCGAGTAGAAACTGAAATTAAAAGTTCAATGAAAATTTTCGGCGCGGTCATCTCGGCGGAAAAATGTAAACTGTTTAATCGGAGCGTCGGTTTTAATTACGCGTCAATTGTTGGCTGTGTATGGCCGTAGGTGTGTAGACATGGGCATGAAGATAGATATTGTAGTTTGTTATATGTGTGTTGTTTGTTTGTTTATAAAGCAGTGAAGAGCTCGCCACAACGCATAGCTCGTATGGGTCGAGTTGGGTGATTGAACACGCGAATCCATGTTAAAACCAACACTAATGCCGCGGATGAAGCGCTGGTTAACGTATATAGTATATATTGAAGATAGGTATATATCTATATGGGGTGGTATGTTGGCTTTGCCGAAAATCGAGTGCAGGGATTATGTAGTGATGCACTACAGTAGCCAGTAAATCATTTGGATAACCGAGCCAATGTGTCGAAACGATGCTACTGACTGGTCGAGAAAATACAACACCGGCATCATATAATACAATACAAATTCGGTGAATGTGAATGGCTACCAACGAAAATCAATGAATCGAAAAATCCGTCAAAACCAATTTCCTTCTTTCGGTTCATATTTATAACTGCGGAACACGCATTAACGGATTTTTTAAATTAACACTCCAGTTGGTATTTTGTTATACATATATAATACTCATCAGAGAGTATCTTTATTGATAAAGAGAGAAAACATATTCATGAAAAATATTACATATTTTTTTTTCAACAACAAAAACTCTTTTTTAATTACCACAACATTCCTAAAATTTTATCACAAAAATCGGCTGGTGTAAAATAAAAGTAAAATAAAATAATAAACAATCGGATGAAAATAAAAAGTTGTTTACTTTAGTATCTATTGATCCCGGTACGGGTTTGTATACAAATATGCTGGTTTATTGAAAAATGCCAAGCGGAAATTTAAACAAGGACCGAGTGAATAGAGGAAGAATAGCTGGGATACGACAATCGAAAATACAACCACGTGAAAATTTCTATCAGAGCGATATTCTTTGATTTCATATATGTATATATATTATGATAAACATAAATATATTTATGTATGTAGACGAATCCGGTCATGAGACGTCAAAAGTGAGGAAAAAGTAAAATAAAAAAACACTTGAGTTTGGTTCCTTCGGGAAATTTTCGATTGAACGATACACGATTCACATATATGTCTTTTATTTCTTCGGTAGAACATATATGTATACATGTATCATAAATGCAGATATATAAAATACAAAATACATAATACCGTAGGTGGGAGATATATCTAGCATTTATTTTTATATTTTTTATTTATTATTGTATTTCTGTGATCCCTTGCGTATTCTGCGCAGCAAAGTCACAATTTTACAGTATAAAGCTTAGGGTCTCGCCCAAGGGAGCTACCGATTTTCGCATGTTAGAAAATTTAACAACTTGCACTTGTTATTTCTAGCTTTGCAATATTTCTTTGTTTCATTTTCCGAGCATGACTATGAGACTGGGAGTGAACGACTGTGCGATTTCCCGTTGACATTTTGTCGCTTGCACATATATGTATATATACATGCATACCCTGCTTGCAATTGTCGGACTGACACAGTAAACTGCAAAGCCAGCGGCACTAAATGTTCGAGCGCTAAATGTTCCAGCACAAACGTATAGAGCTCTGAAGGATCACGACGAGCTAGCAGCTTCCAGTATAGTATGCATACTTCGAGTTTAACGGGCTAAATTTTCTGTGACATTCACGTAAGGCGTGAGAGGGTTCAGAAAAGTAACCAACCAATTTACAACTACATCTACTGTACTCATTTTGTGCATGTGTCTGTATATATTTATATAAAAGAACCAAGATACAGGGATAGAAGAGAACCTAGAGCCAAGCTAAACATGAATATGCATGCATTTACTTGCCAGAACCCGAGTAGCGCTAAGATATGAGCACTACCGCGGTTATTCATGTGCCTTTCATATTTAATACGACGGCTTTCCCGCCTCCTTCGCACGCGTATAATTTTTCAGATAGAACCTAAACCTGGAAAACGCGAACGAATAATCTTTAAATTTAGAAAACGCCGGACCAGATGACAAACAAGTCCTGGTCTTGGTCTCTCAAGCCAGAAAAACTTGATAATTATTTATAAAATACATTTTCGCGAAATTTATTTTTCACCGAAAATTTGAACTTTGCTATAAATATAAAACCCGAATAATTTAGAAGTTAAGTTATAATACGAGACCTACATTTAAACTGTAGAAATCGTCTTGAGATGTCATGCATCATCTGACTTATTCAGAAATGAAATGAAACTTCTCTGGGTAGCTCTTCCACTTTTATAGCTGAATTATTAAATACTATCTTATCTGCTGGGTTTTCAATTAAAATAACTTCAGAATTAGTTCATTTATTTAATTGAATTTATTATGACATGCATCAGACATTAAACGCGACATTGCTCATTTAGAATTTCTTAATATAAAATAACAGCTCTCGTCATAAATTCTTAATCCAACCACTTCGCTATAATGCTCCCAGACTTCTCAAAATGTCATCTCCATTATTGTTTTTTAATTATTAAATCGCGTATTTATAATAATTTATACTCTACATCCATTATTTCATCACTTTATTTTCAAATTTATTAACATTTAAGCTCAATTAAACCATACAGCTTATGTTTAAATTGACATTCTGATATTTTATATTCGATAATAAATTTTAGGTAATAATTAGCGAAATTATCGGAACAATAAAATGTCTGGAGTAAATAAACAAAAGAATGGCAAATAATTGAGTTTAATTGAATTGTATTAATTAAATGGAACTCAAACAAACAACAGAAACTATTTGCTGTTAATAACACGACTATTGATCACCGAATTGTCGGTTCGGACAAACGAATTCCATCATATAGTTTATTTTAAATGTCATAGAAATGAATTCTGTTTAGTTTAAGTTTAATAAATTATTTAGCTGTTTTGGAATGTCTCTGATGAGAATTACGTTGGGAAAACCTCTACAAGGCTCAACTATTCAAATAATATATGATGTATTCTACTGTGGTATGCAATTTTCTGAACGTAAGTCAAAAACTACATAAAATGTACACATATGTGGAAAATAGCAAAGCTTTAGAGCAATAAACCGACCAAAACTATCCGATCGCATTAATACAAACACAAGAGTGTCTATAATGATTGAAGTCGTACGTGCTTGTGATAGGGTGAAACGGTTGGCTCATATTTCAACTATCGAGGTTGTTTTTAAATATACTTTATACAGTATTTGATATTTGATGTTTTTTTCCACTCTATGGCTATCAGACTTTTCAACGAGTTTTACCTTCGTTTCATGACACTTTTCAAGTTACGTGAAACCAACCACGACATTTACTCCGTGACTACCATCTACACAATTACCATCGCTTGCTGCACGGTAACCTTTTATTGTTTACGGTATTTATTAAATATAACTTCTGTTATTAATAATTACCTGTTATTCTTCTTTTTAGAGATTGGAATTTTTTTGTCTTCAAATTCTGGATAAAAAATTCATCAATAAAATTTTTTATAAAAGATGACTTGAAAAAAAAAAGAGAATTGATGAAAGGAGTGACCTAAAAAATTTGACAAAGAGCGTGTCTCCGGAAGAATGAAGGAAAAAATTGACAAAGAGCGTGACCCAAAAAAATTTAATATCCCAATTTGACTCTCCCCTATCGATTTTTCAAATATTGACTTTTTATATGGGAAAAAAAAATTTTTTTTTTCGTTATCTGATGACAGTTGAGACATTTATGCTCGGGTGTCTTATCAGTAAATTGATAATTTACTTAGGGAAAAAAATATTTATAGAGGAAGGATAGTATTTCTCGGACGTGTCAGCCAGCAAGTCAATAACTCAGTTGTTTTTTATTTATTAAATTTGAAAATAGACCGGCATATAATAAATATGAGCGAGTCTTTAAATATTCAGCGGAAAACTTTTGGAGTAAACGAGATCATGAGGAGCGAAATAAATAATGTTGTTAATTATTAACGCGATATTTAGATAGAGCAATGCTATAGTAAGAAACTTTTGGTGTCTTTATAGCTATGTTGCTTTTATATTTAATAATTGATCGATAGTATTTGTAAATAAAAATATTATCAATGTATTTTTTATTATTATTTCTGGAAAAAGATGAATAAATATTAGGCAATTAATTTTGTCGCAAATTATGAATGCAGAAGCGATAAAAATAACGCGAGTTATGAACGATAAAAACTAATGTAAGTAAATTTTTTTATTGAAGATACCTGCAAATGATAATAAAATAAAATCCCGGAACCGGAGCATAAAAATATTAAACAAAACCATTAATTTGATTTGAGTCTGTTATTGCTGAGTCGAGGATTTTACTGTATAATTTAAGCGGCGTTAGATGCACCTATTAAATCGTCGGGGTATGAAGATTGCGTTGAAAATTCTTTAGCTGTTATTATTATTGTTAATTTCATTGTAATAGTAAAACTCGGAGCCGCAAGACCAGAAGATATTGTTTAAAAAAATTTTTAAAAGATATTTAAGGCCAAAATTTAACTAGAAAAAATTTTTGGGGTTTTTCAACGATAAAATTGACTCCTAGCCCCCATGAAAAAATAATATATAAAATAAATATGTATCAAAATACATAAGAAATATATTTTAGATATGTTCAAAATATATCTTAAGATACATAAAAAATATATTTGAATATATCTAAAATATATTTGAAATATATAAAATATATATAAAAATTAGCCAAAAATTAGTTATTAAAAATATATTTACTATACATATTTTTTATACACTTATATATTTTTTTATAGATTTTTAATATATTTAAAATATACTTTTTATATATTTCAAAATATATTTTTTTTTCATGGGGGAGTAAATAATTAATAGAGAAAGCGTGGTATTATATCAAAATATGAGATAAAGAGAGATCATTTGACAAAAATAACGTTTGAGAGGACGGAGGATGATGAACTGGCGCCTGATCTATGGCAAAAACCAGCTAGCAGCCAGTCCTAGTATATATACACCAGGGATGCGAGTAAGCTTCTACACCGCTCGTTCACCTTCATTACCTTGCATTCTTCAGACAGGTAAAGACACCGAGATAGAGATGGAGAGCGAGATGCTGATAGCGAGAATTCTTCCTCGTCAACAGACCCTTCAAGATTAATTGTCCTTTAAATATAGACAATGATGACGCCGATAAAAAACAATTAAGTCAAGTGATTATTCCTTAAATTTTAACGCGACAAGGCATCCATATTTTATCGGAGCTGCTGATGGAAAAACTATGTTCTCCATCAACACCGGGAATATTTCACGTTTTTTTCAATTTAATATTAACCAATGGAATTTTTTTCATTAAATTTTATTGTATTGAAACGAATTTTTGGATTTTCCAAATAAAATCAAATTTAAAAATTTTTATTCACACAGAAGAGGACAGAAAGTTGAGAGTAATGGTGGCCGACGGCCCTGGAAGATGATTAAAGTGGTTCTCGCTTGGACAAGAAGGCATCGAAGGCTTGCTTTGGCTTCGGTTTACGTGGAAATAAGTGCGATAATGACTGGTACCCAGCAAACCGGCTGCAAACCCCTCTGGACCTTTCTATACTCTACTAGTATATCGGTATAAAGTGTGTAAAGTGTACACTTTATTCCTTACATCTCTGCTTCGTGTGATTCGTAAGTACGAGAAGTATATAAAAGGATACTTTTATTATATTTTGAGTTTCGAACTTGAGAGCGTGCCGGAATTCAAATTGCATATGCAACACCTGTGAAGTGCATCTTTAAAATTCAGACTCTAACACTATACTTAATATTTGTATAAGAAACAATAATAATAATAATAATAAAAATAAAATAGAAATATCCACAAAATAATCGACGAATTTCCGGCGACAGAGATCCAGGTGATGTCTTAATTGGTTCTTTATTCCGAGTAAGTAATTAAAAAAAATGATGATGCTTAGCTCTGAAGATAGAGATCGGGTTGGTGCTGTTGTTGTTGTTGTTGTTGTTGTTATTATTGGTAACGTCTGCGAGTCTATACTACAACGTTAACATTATTAATTCTTTCTATTTATTTATATTATTATATGTTAAACATTAGTGAGCAGAAAGAAGTCTCTATCATGAGTTTATAATTAATTCGAGATGCTATCGAGACATTTCAATAGGCAAAGTATCAATCATGCCGTTTTTTTTCTTTTATTTTCTTGACTCAATTTTGGTTAAACGGACAAAGAAGAAATATGCTGATTATTATGGGAGATATGGAGCCATACACTCTGGAATTTTAGTGGGTTTATTAGGTGATTTGTTTAAAATATGTGACATATGTTCTTTAATCATTTGTCGTATGGCTGTCTTGTACTTTTTATGCTCATTTGTTACTCGGGTTTTTTTGTATAGTAGGTATAGAAGTACCCTCGGATCGCTTCGCTGCCCACCGGTGCTGTTCCGGCGTTTTTTGTCAGTTTTTTTTTACGGAAAAATTATTTGGAGCGATTATTAATATGACGGAAATGGTTTTTATTTGAAATTTAAATTGGATAAATAATTGAGTTTAATTTTGAATTTTTAATAAAATATTTGAAGCAATAATTTTTTTTTTTAATTATATAGATACTAGTAACCTTGCAGTCACTTTGTGACTGCCGTGACTTGTCAACTATATAAATAAAATTTTGCTTTATTAAATAATGACTTTTGTTAAATTGCACTGTACTTTCTTTAATATTGACATTTTTGATAATATAAGATCATCCCGATGTTACATTCATCAAGAGCTTTCATTTGAGTACCCACATGCATTTTTGATATATTTTTCATATAGACATATATATAATATATATTTTTAAAATATAAGCTCATTCCGATGTTACACTCATCAAGAGCTTTCATTTGAATACC
>CAJNRD030001120.1:19014531-19028867 GCA_905319865.3 Cotesia congregata
TATATATATGTATATATGAAAAATATATCAAAAATGCATGTGGGTATTCAAATGAAAGCTCTTGATGAGTGTAACATCGGGATGAGCTTATATCTTTAGAAATGTCAATAATTAAGAAAGTACAGTGCAATTTAACACTAGTCATTGCTATTTTTTAAATTAAAAAAATTTATATACCTCATTTATGATTAAAAAGAAAGTATTATTATTATATTTTTTTTGTTAAAACTTATTAATATGTAAATTGTTCAAAAATTTTTTATACAAATTCTCAACTCTAAAAAATTAAAACATTAATAGGAGCCGATTAACTGTTTAAATTACAGTGATAAAAAAATGAAAGTACACATCCATAATTGGTACTCTAACTCTCATATCTCTAATTAAATTTTCATAAAAAGAGGAGCCAGCCAAATCGAAAGGTTAACCAGAATAAAAACTAAAAACCGTATAAAGGTTAATCACTGCTATTGGTTTAAGGAGCTAGCGTCACCCGCTTCCACATTCCTCATAAACATAAAACACATACATCCATAAGCATAAGTATAAGAATAATATCGTGACAGTATAATTAAAGTGAAATCGTTTATTCATCGGCGAAATTATATCCGTCAGAGTAGCATCAGAAGCGTCTAGTCTAGTCGGAACGAGTGATAAAGTGCACTAGTAGCACTATCCCTATCATATTATCTACACACACACACACACACATGACATGGACATACAGTACGTGTATTATTATCTGCATACTACATACGCCGGGTCGGCAACATACACACTACAGACTACACCTAGTATCTGCATTCCAGTGACAATCGATCGATCAACAGACACTTGATATACAAGAGCCATGTCTGTCGCACGAGCTAACATCGAGCCGTACGCTTCTGAATTTCGATTATTCCTCATCGCAGTACAGTATATACAAATACAGCACACCAACGTGTGCTCTGTATTGTGTACTAATATAACACACGTGCCCCGTACAGCCGCTGTCACACTTGATATCGCATTAAGAGGTTTACCATTATTACCACTATTATTATTTTATATACCATTATTATTGTTATTGTTATTGCGCTCAAAATATTCGACAAAAAACCGTGACTAATCACTCCTATCCGCTTGATACAGATACTGATACAAATGCTACAATAAATGTCTTTTATTGTATCGCATTATCATGATAATGTGGCCGTACCTCTAATATAACTCAAATTATTCAATAGACCAGTCCTCAATTTATATTATGTCTATATTTTATATTTTATATTTATCAGTTAACATTACACTATTCTTCGGTGAAAAATTACTCTACCCGCAAGTGTCGCACTTTTTTATATGAACTAAGATTAATTATTTTAGTTAGTCATAAATTAATAAATTATCTCGCGAGAACCAGCTATTTATTCAGTCCGTATATTATTTTTGATAGGAGAATCTCGATAAGTTAAAAATTTATCGAGAGTTGGAGTTGAAGAAGTTTCAAAAGTTCTAATTTTTAGTCATTTAAATTTATTTTAATATTTAATATTTTTTTAACTAAAAAAATTTTTGTTAATTTTATTTTATTTAGCTTTGGAAATTTTTTGCTAATTATTGTTAAAGGTCAATGTTCAAATAATTATTTCTGCATGTACTTTTTAATAATTTTAAAAAATTTTTCCATCGGAATTTTATTAAAATACTTCTATCCATAATAAAAATTTCCATCCCGAATAAAAGTAACGAGCTCTAAAATATTCAGCGCAATAACAAGAATAATTTTTGACATTAGCAATTTTAATACGAACTAATTACAAAAATTACCCCTCGAGGATTATGAATTCCGATTATAAATTCCAAATTATTCAAATTCACAGTAACTATTTCCATCAAAATTCCACCAAATTATCCGACATTAGTTTTTCCAGCCTTGACAAAATCGGAAATCGGAGCAGCTTGGACATCTATGTCAGAGCCGATGTATAAATTTAAAGGCTGATAATACCGTGTATCCATCATGTGTGTATGTATATAATGGCTGAAAAATTACAGCGATTAAGGCAGAAAGCATCCACCTCTGTCCGCCATTTTCTCACAACACCTGCGAATTACCGCGTAATTGCCGCGCCTTCCATCTTCTGGCTATCCGTCCATGGGAACTCGAGCCATTTCATTGTCTAACACCGCTCGGGTCTTTCGTCTTTCCTCTTGTATATATACACAATATCCAACAGAGCAGACTCTCCTTTTCTCTCTTAATCTTTTCCTCTATGCACATCCAGACACTTTAGCTTCAGGTTTAACTCCATGCCACGGAATCCCTGACTTGTATACTTGTATACGTACACACACACACACACACACACACACACACACACACTGCAGCCTGGACTGGGTAGTGTATTGAGCCTCGCTCGAGGGTCCGCGAGAAGTGAGGCATAAGCAATAATAATAATAATACCCGTGTCGAATCAAAAATTTCACCTGAGTACTTACTTTTTTATCAGTACATTTGTTTTTAGAGTTTTCTTTTGTTATTTTTATCATGCCGAGGCTCTGCGTGCACGATTTTTATTTTCTATCATTACTTCTCTTTCCTCTTTCCTCAGCCGGGGCTTTTATTTTTATTTTTATCAATTACTTTTTGTAGTTATCTCGGTAAAAGGTATAGTACTGCACTAAGAGAGCTTGTAAATGCCCTACCAGGATTCTCTATTATATATTATATATAATATATATATGTATTATATATTGCCGAGAGAAGCTTCAGTCTCAGTCTCAGTCTCGGTAGCCGTGTTGAGTTAAAACTTATTTTATCATCGTCAAAGGAAATTTAGTAATGAAAGAATAAATCAACAGCAACATCAGTAATAATATGAGAGCGTTGCACTTTGAAGCGAGACGGAGACTTGTCGTGGTGAATTATTCAAGGTCGACAACCATATATGTATGAGTTTAGTTTGTATGTGTGAATTGTACGGAGGTATTATATGCATGTATATGCATGATGTTAATCCATTGATTAAATCCGCGCGATCTACGGAGACTAACCTTGTAATTATGATCGTGTGAGAAAATAAACCGTGGCAAATGATTTGAGTGGTAAGTTGGGTGCTGTTACAATCAGCAACACGCACGGAACCAGTTACAGTATAAGTAACATAACCAGTCGTCTTAGGATCCCCTGCTGTCGACATTTACCACATCAGATCTATAATATAAGTATCCTTCTTTCTTACATATCAACATTTATCAACATATAACATATAACGTCTGTGTAGGTATGCGTACATTAATTTATATGCCTGCATAAAGAGATATGCATTAAGAATACTAACTCACAAGAGGAGTGTGACTGCGACTGAGACCGACATAACCCTGCACCGACTTATTCGCACCGACCGTAAAGCAAATAACTACACGTGTCCAATTAGAAACGCAAGGTTCCGCCACCGGCGATCGGCGAAATTTCTATTGTGGTGCCGATCTGCCAAAGATTTTTCATTCATTTGTGACTAGCAATCTTGCTTTATTAAATAATGACTTTTGTTAAATTGCACTGTACTTTTTTAATTATTGACGTTTTTAAAAATATAAGCTCATCCCGATGTTACACTCATCAAGAGCTTTCATTTGAGTACCCACATGCATTTTTCATATATATATATATATATAATATACATAAATATATAAAATATATGAAAAATTGATGTGGGTACTCAAATAAAAGGTATTGATTAGTGTAATGTCGAGGTGAGCTTATATCTTTAAAAATGTCAATAGTTCACCAAATATTTATTAAATTGCACTGTACTTTCATAACTATCGATATTTTTTAAGATATAAGCTCATCCTGATGTTACACTCATCAAGAGCTTTCATTTGAGTACCCACATGCATTTTTCATATATTTGTCATATATACATATATATAATATATATAAATATATGAAAAATTGATGTGGGTACTCAAATGAAAGCTTTCGATGAGTGTAACATCGGGGTGAGCTTATATCTTTTAAAATGTCAATAGTTCACGAGATTCAAGGTCATTTCTTAATTATTTATCTAAAGATAGAGCATTTTAGAATGCAGCCTAAATACTTATCATCATAAATTGACTATTGGTGATACCAAATTTAACCATAAAAACATAACCATAACCATAACCATAAAAACATTTTATCATATAAATACACAGGCCACAAAATTTTGCTTATTCTCTTAACAATGTATATTACGATTACAATTATTTAGGGATTTTATTATTTTGCCGGTTCATTAAGCTTTGTTGTTTTTGTTTTCATACAATAGTTTGTAGTTTGTATTGTAGTTGATTGAATTTCTCGAGGTTACAACAATTTTTTTTTGAGTAATTTAATTGGGTAATTTTTTATTATTCTTTTGAGCCTTAATCGCTCTTATGCGCAATCATTAATTGTGAAAAAAAATTAATTAATTTTTGGAATAATTATTATTGAGTTTTTTTTAATTAAAAAATTTTTTTATTGTTGCTGCGCAGTAAATTTATTAATTGTAATTCAAGTAACGTCTCTGTATCATAATAATAATATTAAAATGACGTAATATTCTATTAAGAAAAAAATGGACAGTTAGAGCTTTATACAAGAGTTTCCTTGACTTCCGAACGATAAGATATTTTAACCGAAAAGCGTCAAGTGCTCCAATCATGGCTCGTTATTGTCAGCAATTATGATAATAGTATACCTGGAGCACGAGAAAGCCGCCGTGTATTCAACTCGAGCCTTACATTACCTTAGTTTAGCGCTCTACTCACTCATACAACTGAACCCCGGAGATCGAATATAATAATACAAGATCAGAGCTTCTTCCTTCCTCGCTATGGATTCTACAATACAAGTTTTCTCTATCTAGCTGTTTGCAGAGATATTATTATTGTTATTATTATTATAATATTATTATTACGGAACCGCGTGATGCTGAGGAGCACCTTGACCAGTCCGAGAAGGAGTAGAGGATCAACCCGGGGTCTATTAATCATATAAATGGTTCATTACGACGCGGAATATTATACTCACCGCGATAATTACGATAAAATTACCGGGACTGGCACTCGGCTGTAGGCTCACCGCTAGACAGAGACATACCTGGTTGGGGATACAACCTGACGCGATAATATATAATATAGAGAATCGGGAGGATGGAGATGGAGACTAAACTACGTCAGGCGAATTAAATTTGTCTATAAAAGTCATTATAGTTAAACGTCCGATGTTGATACAGTACATAATCCTGTCATTATAATTTCTGTAACTACTTTTCTTATGACAATCACGTTTCACTAGCTTCCTTTTATAATAACCATCACGTCAATCACTCTGCACGATATACGATATGCATTATACATTTTTGCTATGACTTTGTTTTTTATTAATTATTAATTATTGTATGGTGTAAGAACCGTTAAATTTTTTCAAGGGCTCGGTTCGTTAAGGACACGGAAGATTTTAATAATTGTAACTAGCAACTTTGCAGTCACTCATCAAGAGCTTTCATTTGAATACCCACATGCATTTTTCATATATTTGTCATATATAAATATATATATGAAAAATTGATTTGGGTACTCAAATGAAAGGTCTTGATGAGTGTAACATCAGGATGAGCTTATATCTTTAAAAATGTCAATAGTTCACGAGATACAAGGTAATTTCTCAATTATGCTAAATTGCACTGTACTTTCTTAACTCTTGGCATTTTTGAAGATATAAACTCATCCCGATATTACACTCATCAAGAGCTTTCATTTGAGTATCCACATACATTTTTGATATATTTTTCATGTATACATATATAGAATATATATAAATATACAAAATATATGAAAAAATTGATGTGGATACTCAAATGAAAGGTCTTGATGAGTGTAACATCAGGATGAGCTTATATCTTAAAAAATGTCAATAGTTCACGAGATACAAGGTCATTTCTCAATTATTTATCTAGAGATAGTGAAAAGACACAACTCCAAGATTTTTCCAAAATTTCGCTTATTCCCTTAATATAGTTATAGATTATTAATTCTTGGTAAAAATTCTCTAAAAATACTTTTTACAATTTATTTAAATTATAATGAAAAGGTAAAAAAATCAAACTGAATTTTTAAAAGTGATATTAATTTAACGGGACTTGAATAAGCACCGCACGTGCGATCGTCTCGACAAACAAAACTCGGGATCGATTGACGCGTCGGTGGTTTTCCGAGTTCCAGATAAATAAGAGATAAATTGTTGCGAGCGCACGTCCGAAAACGATATATTCCCTCAGTAGCACTCCACTCAATGCTTCATCCTCCTGACCGCTCAGTCTAACGTCTATAAAATAAAGAATAAAAAATCTAACGGACAATTAAGAGAACTCTTGAGAGTTTTAAACTCGACGTATTCGCTTCATCTCCTTCCACCTTCCACGAGAATTCTCTCGAGTATTTTGCCGTCTTGCCAGTTGTTTCCTTCTTTTCCACACACCCGTCCTCCTCCTTCTCCTCCTCTATTGGCCTTTTCCACTCGACGTCTACTTTACTCGAACGCGGATAGAAGGACTAGACGAGAGAAAAGGACTAGAAGAAAAGTTCCCCAAGAGCGACTAGACTTTTACTCGGTTCATTCGTTGTTGTGCAAAGCTCGAGCCACCCTTCTTACTCCTCCAGGTCCTCTGCGCGATAAACAAAACCAATGTCTTGTTTTCCCAATAGAATGTCGGTTCTTATTCTGCATTCGTGTTAGAGCAAGTCCCGAGCGTCTCGAGTCTCCATGGCTTTGGTTTTGTCCTTAAATTTTTTCCAAGACATATTTATTCACACAAATTGCCTTTTTTCTTTTACTTTTATGTCTTCTTATTTATTATAATTCCGTCCGAACAAGTGTGGAAATAAATTCGACGATGTTTTACTTGATAACAGATATAATAGCGGAGCTTAATTTTCATTTTCATTGAGGTGGGGTTTCATTAGGTCTTAGATTATCTTGACGGACGGGCAAATAAGGGATAAAATTAGCAAGCTGTGGTATGCCTGGGGCTGAAGAAAAACGCAGCCTGGCTGGTTCATTAAGTTCCCCGTGCCAGCGGTGTCTCGGGTTATTCGCTTGGCGTTACAGCCACGGAGTATAAAATAAAATAAAATAAAAGTAAAAAATATAAAGAGCAATGAAATGATTCGATTGCGCCATTCTCCCTCTCCCTCAGTGTAAATGTATGTGTACTCCGATTTGTATATTTGTATATACAGATAGAGGAACGGCTACTAAGCGACCGTGATCCTAGGCTCCACGGTTAATTAACGCTACCGCCTTGAGCTTTAAAAATCTTCCAGACCTAAGATATTCAAAGCGACTACGAAGGTCATTGCTTTCATTTACTGGTTAGGTGAATCGTGCTCGTGAATGCATATAAGCCCTCATTCTCAATTACAACTAAATACAAATTTAACATTTATATATATTCATTTATTTTGGAGTTTTTTTTTAATCCGAGCTTGCATTTCAATAAAGGGACGATTAAAATTCTTTTTTATACACCGAATAAATCGGGCTTAATTATACAACTAACAATTGTTTTTTGAAAAATAATTCCATGTATAAATAATTATTTAAAATATTTATAATTTAATGAAGGTTGCAATTTAAAAAAAGGCATTTTACATTCATAGCTCGCAATATATTCCACTGTTATTCCCTTTTAATCCGACTTACTACTCCAACACAATATCCGCCGCTGGAAAACACTAGTCGCGATGTACAAACCCCGTTTATTTATTTTTTCAAAAATATTATACACACAAAACTCTAAATCGCGCTTTCGTTGCGTCAAAGCTCCACTCTGCTGGTAATCTAAAGAATATCTCCCAGCTCGTTTCAATTTTAATGATCGTGCTTGCTTTTCACGTATTGAGCACCATTAATACTACAATTTTAAATATTTTCCAATGTAACGTGTAACTTGATACAACAAAATCCCTCATTATCACAAAACAGCAACAAATATTTTTTTCCGTGAGCTAGAAAATATTTTTTTTTTCATAAATATAAATAGTGACAAAGGTTAGTCACCCTCTTTGATCATAGCTGACATTTATATTGTTGTACATACAAACGCGCATATTTATACATCCACACAATCCACATACATACATACATACATACATACATGAATATAAACGTGTAACACATCTTGTGATAAATAAATCAGAGTGTATTTCTGTCGATGGTAAACTTTTTAACTTTTTGCTTTAAAGTATGATAACCTCTATATTCTTAGATTATCTATCACACATACATACTTATAGCTCATATATACTTATGAACGTATAATCATGTAAAAAATGAAAAACCCGACGTTGACGTTTACTAAACACGACGACACCCGTATTTATGATTTCATAACTAAGAAAAGAATATTACATATCGCTAACACCACCTTACACTTTTGTAAGTCGAATCGATACGATAATATAGCTTATATATAATAATAATACAAGTAAAGTCTGGCTGGTGAGAATGGGTGCTTGAACTCTTTATATTTATCCAATAATAACAACAATAATTCCACCTCCTCTTCCACCTCTATTAGGAAAGATGTATCATGCATGATTTTAAATATAAATAAAAAAAAAAAAATCAATGACCACGTCATATAATAGTAACACTCTTATACTGACATGTGGTGTAAAGTATAGCTGAAGAAGCTTTCAGCACTCTGCATAATACATAGAACACATGTCGAGCTATTCTTCGCTCTCATTATTCCATCAACTATTTAATTTAATAGAAAATATGTATGTATAGATGTGTGGAGACCTAGACAGATCTCGAGTGTGTATAAGAAGATCTTGGTGATAACACGTGTCTGAAGGTGGTTGATGGATGTCGGTACACGTGAGGATAATTCCGTCGATAGATTAGACAAGTGAGTTAAGTCTAAGGTATGGTATTATGTAGAGTGTCTATGTAGAGGAGCGACAATTGCGCGCGCAAATCACCTATTACCATCAGATGGGAATGCGGTGTGCGGTGTAGAGCATAAGGTACAAGGTATGAGCCAGATATAAGGTAGTAGCCGGGTAGGTGACAGCGAGGTTTAAGGGGTTGAGCTCCTACTGTTGCACCGGGGGTTATGTGTAAGGGTGATGGCGCATTACAAGGGTGACACGCACGGCTAGACCGATTATATCGATAATAGCTCCCTTGAGAATTGATCCTGTCTATAGTCACTAACTCGCAACTCGCCCCTGCATGAGTTTCTCATCGTGAATCACTACCCGCTTTCTTTTCTTGCTTTTTATCTCTATATCCATACAAGTTCTCAAAGTACGTGTACATATATATATATATATATGTATATATATCACGATTTTCACGCTCTCCTGTCCCCCTTTGTTCGAGTTTTTGTTGTAAATTCTTCGTTTCATTATTTAAGCAATCTAATACCTTGTCATCTGTGTAAAATGGATCTGTATTGTCGCACACAACAACAAGTATTTATATATATGGATTTGTATTGTTAAAATAAACCGCAAGAGTTTATTCGAGCGTTAAATATAATTGCCGTGAGTTTAAAACAAGTTGTAATAAGTTGTAACAGGGAGTTGTTCGAGCGAACTGTGTTACTTTATTTATTTTCTTTTTTTAACTATATAAATATACTTGTTTATTTTTTTTTATTAACAAAGAAGAGCTTAATTAGGGAAAATCGATAGTAATTTGTGCGATAAACGACATAGCTGCATATAAATTACAGAAAGTGGTTTATTGATTGGATATTTTTGGTATTTGGTCGAGTTTTCTCCTGAAACTCGCTATATTTGGATTAATTGGTATTGGTATTGATATAAATGTTATAGTTTGTTTTATTGAAACCCAGTGTCTGTACGCGCGACGTAACATTATGCATTTAGTAGTTAAAAGATAAAATTTACAAATAAGGATAATGCTCGTTAATGCTAGCTACAATAATTTGGCATCGTTATCGGCCGCGAGTGATGACTAATAAAACACTGACATTATGATCAGATAAACATTTAAATGTCCTATTTATCATCGAGAGCATTATAATAATAATAATAATAATAATAATAATGGATATTTATTTATTTATCTCAATTAAACGCGACTCCACAATCGGACATCGGACGTACTTATTAAAAAAAACGAGCAAGTTTAAGTGAGATATTCGATTGCTTTAATTATAAGTGGATAGCGATCCACTTTTGATATTTTTAATGAGCAAAAATTAGCGCAATTACGGGTAATTACCTTTAATCCTTCCATTCTATCATTTATTTTAGTACTCCGTATATGTGTGTGTCCATAGATTTGATAATCATCTGTTAGATTCGAAATTCACGCATTTAATGTATCAGTTTAATTTCTACGGTAATTATCGAAAGTGCATCGATTGTTTTGTATTACTTGAATTATTATCGAAACTCTGGCAAATAGCGATTATAATACCCGATATATATATAAATGTATTGTCAATAAATGAACGGATCGAGGATTGCGTTGTGTAAAAGTTTAATATTATTGACGCGACTTCTATTGATACAGTTTAACTCTTCAATATAATATAGATATCTTCGAATGTGACACGAATAGTTTTTGTCGTGTTAAATTTATGAGTTTTTTTAAAAAAAAACTCGGAAATGGAGTGAATGTAAAGTATGAAAAAGAAAAACATTTTTCTGTTTTACTTCTCACATTTAATCATTTTAGAGTTTGAGATAAGTAATGAAACTTTCAACTTTATGATATAAAAAGAATTTTATTCTCGATCTGTTGAACCGTTCGCTTTCCGATAGAATGATTTCCACTTTAAACTCTTGAAATTATTATTAAGTAAATAGTAAAATATCTAATAAAAGTTTTTCAAAATAAACTTCTTTTGAATTAAAAGTACTTTAATAAAAAAAAATGAATTCTCTTTAAAAAAAATATATATATTATTTTTAATGGTGAAAATAAAGTTAGCCGACATCTAAAAATTTATATGATTTTTTTTATTAAAAAATTATTACAAAAAAAATTTTTTCATTCGTTAAAACTTCAAAAACTTTAAGTGCAATTTTTTAAAAATATTTTTTAGTTATAAATTAATAAATTAAGCAAAATAAAAAAAATTTTTTTAGTATTATTTTTTAATGAAGGAGAAAAATTTTTGATCTTATAATTTTTATTGATTAAAAATAATTAAACTTAAAAAAATTTTTTTCCTGCTTTTATTTATTTTTAAACGTGATCAAGGTTAAGGTCTCTAAAATTTCCCCAGAATCTGATCAAATCTAAACTTTCGGATAGGAAGTTGAGACATCATTACGGCAAATTTTATAAAAGTTACGACACAAGGGCAAAAAAATTTTGATTCACTTCACAAGACCCCATGAAGAAAAGTATAGAACAAGATATGAGGCGAGAACAATAGCGATAAAGACTGTGTGACGAATGAACCGAAAAGAAACTTGATTCACGCGTATCTCAAAAACATACTTTCGTTTATTTAAGAAGAATTGAATTCCCATCAAAGCCGAGAGAGGAGATACCTGAATAATAGAACAAACTAGCATAGAACCAGAGAAAGAAAAACTGAAACTACCTGAGAATATTGTACACCTCAAACGTATAGAACTAAAATCCCGTGATATAGGTAGAGGAAAATATATATGAAAGCAAGGTTGGAAGTTTGAGCCGTAGCCGGTCTGGATGGAAGAGAAGCTGAGGATGAGGCCGAGGCTGTTCACCCGAGCATCGGGATAAGCGGATTTAAACTCGGCTTCTTATGGAGAATGGGAATCTAGCAACAATTCTAACAGGAGCGAGCCCTCTTCAGGCGTCTCATCTCCCTATACTATATCCTACGCCATTACCGACCGCTCTGCTAATACTATTCTTGCCGTACAGGGTGCCCATCGCTATAGTTATACCAATAATGCACCTTTGCTTTTTATAACCACAAAAGTCGCCCTCGACTCATCCAAAGCGGACGCTTCAGTTGCTACAAAAAATAGTACAATGTAATAATACAATGTTTCGTGTTTCCTACTTCGAAAATTGTACTTCTCAGTTCTCGGGACTGGACTTACCGGCGGTTAACACGTCTTATGTGGCATTTGTGAAATTAGACGCACTCTGGACACTCGAGAGCTAATACTTTGTTTCATTGTCCTGTTGTCAACAAAATAAGGGATTTACAACAATATTGTCGTGGTAAATCTCCTAAAAACGTCAATACGCTACTAAAACTCTCAACTCAACATTTTTCCTTTTATTATTTAGTCTTCTCTCGACACTGTCTCAAATAAAGCCTGTATTATTATTCAAAAAATTACAAATTCCGTAATATTATTTTAAAATAACAAACTTACGTACTGGAATAATATTTGGCGCATTACCCAAATACAGACCGATGACCACAGATGTTCACCTGGACCGGCTACAGGTATAAAACAAATTTTTTCTCATCCGTTCTCACTTATAAAGTACCTACTTCTCGCCTCTAACTCCCTACCCGGGTTCGGGGCCAAATAAAAATATAAATCTGTTATGTTCACAACTTTATGTGGATAATATTCGTTATAACCACCAATAAACCCATTATACAATATATTTTCACGTAATTACTACGTAAATACAGACGTACAGTATTGTAAATCATAATCTCTAGAGTTAACAAAAAATCACGTTCGAATTCTAAATTCTCGGCTGTAAAACGTTTTCCAAAGCTTTTAATTTTAATGCATTACAATAAATCTTTTTTTTATTGTTACTGAATAATTTATTACACTAATAGTGTCGTATATGATCAATTAAGATGTATTTTTCTTGTTAGATCTATTTTAAAAAGGATTTGGAAGATTAACGGTGTCATCTCGTCAGTTTTTATACTTAAAAAAAATATTAAATTAAAAGATACTGGATTATTTATACAGTTATTACAAATGAATACCGAGATTTTGAGATTTAAAAATTTAATTAGTTCATTTTTTTTATTTAATAATCTTTTGGAATAAATTTTAAAAATAATTTCACTGTCATAAGGAAAATAATATTAATTATAAATTATAAAAAGAATTATCTTGAGTAAAAAAAAATAATTTTTGATACAATAAAATTATTTTGAAGAATTTTATCGACTTGAAAAAATTTTTTAATTAATTTAATTTAAGACAATTAATTTTTATATCACCAAAAAAAACATTCGAAGCCTTGAAAAATTACCAAAATATAAGTTCTTAATTATATTAAGTTGGCCAAATTTATCCAGTAGGAATAAAGACATTTTTAATTTGAAAACCACGATAACAATTAAATTATTGAGGGTAATATCGGATAGTCTGGTCAGCATTTGAATGATTCCCCTGAGTGAAGTATTATCAATCATTGGCGGGTGGTTTTGAATAAAAACCCGGAAAATAAACCAAAATATTAATCCCCCGAGTATTTTTTAATTCGGAAAAGCGAGATGAGAGTGAACGGAGAGAGAGAGAGATAGTTTTGCACAGCCAGCTCCCGTGTGCTCGGGGTTGGTCCCAGTCGCTGCGGGGGTCGTCGATAGGCATAGCAGGAACTCGTCGCACGGGCACACGGCACGGGGAAGGTAAATAACGCGAATCGAAGGGGCGAGGGCACGTCAGAACGCCGATGATTAATATCGTTGCGGCATGCAATCGGATCAAACGCAAACTCACACAAGCATCCAAACATATCCACACATAACAGGTTTACAGTGAGCGGGCGCAGATGGGAACATGAGAACAGTATTAGTATTAGATGTCCTACTGATGGCAATAAGACCAAGGGAGAGTTATTCATGTTGCCATAGAGATCTATATCACGATAGCAGACGCTCCGTTCTAGTCAGGTCGTCTAGTCTACCCTGCCCTGCCGTATCATCCTCACCCACAGGATTCGCTGGTTATATATAAGCTGTAAACTATCAACTGTATGTACATATATATGGGGTATTCCATGCCAAATCGACCACTTTTGACCCCGACCCTTTTCGATTTGGCCGAAAGTTTTCCATCCTTTTCTACCCTATAAAAAACGGTTCTCAGAATTTTTTTGAATTTTTTTACCTAACTCCAAAAAAGTTATGAATTTTTCAAAAAAATGGCTTTTTTATTTTCAAATAGCCATAACTTTTTCAAAACTAAACATTTAGGTACCTTTTTTTTTCAAAATTTTTGTTTTTAGATGTACTTTCCGATAAAAAATATTAAAAAATTTTTGTAAGTCAATACATATGGAATTTTTCAGTTTTTTGACAAAAATCAATGCTTTTTCGAAGTTCGAAATTTTTTTTTTTAATTTTTTTTTT
>CAJNRD030001120.1:19030598-19106768 GCA_905319865.3 Cotesia congregata
AAAAAAAAAATTAAAAAAAAAAATTTCGAACTTCGAAAAAGCATTGATTTTTGTCAAAAAACTGAAAAATTCCATATGTATTGACTTACAAAAATTTTTTAATATTTTTTATCGGAAAGTACATCTAAAAACAAAAATTTTGAAAAAAAAAAGGTACCTAAATGTTTAGTTTTGAAAAAGTTATGGCTATTTGAAAATAAAAAAGCCATTTTTTTGAAAAATTCATAACTTTTTTGGAGTTAGGTAAAAAAATTCAAAAAAATTCTGAGAACCGTTTTTTATAGGGTAGAAAAGGATGGAAAACTTTCGGCCAAATCGAAAAGGGTCGGGGTCAAAAGTGGTCGATTTGGCATGGAATACCCCATATAGAGTACTGACTACTAATGACTGGGTTGCATCCTTTGCATCCACACCAAGAGCTCACTTTACGGCTGCTAAAAGTCGACTCACTGATTTTCGATCGCCTTTGCTGCCTCACTAATCCCTTTAGACTCCTATTGCTTCTCTCTAATTAGTCATACTGTGATGATATAACCAACGTACATATCATTACCAAGCTTAATTTGCGTCAGACATTATATTGTGTCTATTCGCTTTGTCTTAATTAATTAGTCGTTTATAATAACAATAAATTTTTGGGAAAGATATTTTTCATCTTAAAAATTTATATGAATATTTGTGTTTAAGATAGTCATATGATAAAATCGGTTTTTTTAGCGAAGTTAAATCCCTATTTTTAGATATATAATTAAGAAATGATCTTGTATCTTGAGAACTATTGACATTTTTAAAGATATAAGCTCATCTCGATATTACACTCATCAAGACCTTCCATTTGAGTACCCACATCAATTTTTCATATATTTCATATATTTATATATATGTATATATGAAAAATATATCAAAAATGCATGTGGGTACTCAAATGAAAGCTCTTGATGAGTGTAACATCGGAATGAGCTTATATCTCTAAAAATGTCAATAGTTAAAAAATTACAGTGCAATTTAACAAAATTAATTATTTAATAAAGCAAAATTTTATTTATTTATAGTTCATAAATCACGGCAGTCACATAGTGACTGCAAGATCGCTAGTATATATATTGTAATATTAAAATTATAAATTTATTACTATTTTACAACAAAAATATAAACTTTTTTGATTAAAAATTTTCAATACAATGAACCAATAAAATATTTATTAAATTAAATTTTTTACGCCGGTAATATTGTTAAATATACAGTATAAAAATAATGAAAAAAAAATTTAATGAAATACTTGAGTAATCTCCCGGTTGGGAAATTTAGTGATTGAATAAATTTAAAAAGATGGATGGATGATCAATATATACTCTGGGGATTATCAAAGTGCGCAAAATGAAAATATATACATAGTAATAGATAGAAGGCTAGATGAATTCCAATATATATACATATATGGCCAGCGAGGAATTGATAAACATGAATATCATTAATACAACGTGTAAAAGCTCGTCAAATGTTGACAATATAAACAAACTATAGTTTCCAGTATGAACAATGTTTGCCGACAAACTTGTTCGTCGAGGCGGTGCGACAAACATGAACACCAAATGCTCATCCGGTGTGTGAAAATGCTCCACGGGTTTAATTTACAAAGAGCCAGCCCTGTCCCTGTCCCTCTCCCTATTCATCCAGTCCCTCATACTCGTACTCGACAAATTGTGGGTAATACGCACTTTAATCAGCAGAAACTGCGGCTAAAAGTAAACTCCCTGAGTAGAATAAAAAACGCTTATTATATATCATATATTTATGTATAATATAATGATATACACACTCGTATCATTAACAAGTGTTATTCAAAGTCCAAGTTTAGTTCTGGTGCTCAAGACTGAGCCGCTGGTATCTGCCCGCGGAACAAAGACGGACAGCAGAGCCAGACTAAATCGAGATGGAGGACAGTATGCACAACTTCTCTTCACAGAATATGTATGGGTCCAGAAATGGGTACTACTCGAAGCTAGGACATGAATAATTTTACATAATGTATACCATATATAATATCATACATATACATCATATATATATTCCGGATTATGCCTCCGAGCTAGGTAAACGGCACTACCGACACTACGCTACACGTATACAGTTAGGCGTAAGGTATAGTTTAGACACACTCTTGCAATACATACCAGTTTCCTGCGGTGCTCCATAATGTACTACACTGTACATTAATAGAAGAATTTACTAACTTGTTAAATTGAAATTATTATTTTTAATTTTAATAAATATTTTTTACCTCGTATCTTGTCAACTATTGACATTTTTAAAGATATAAGCTCATTCCGACATTACATTCATTTATACCTTTCATTTGAGTACCCACATCAATTTTTCATATATTTTATATATATTACATATATGTATAAATCAAAAATATATCAAAAATGCATGTGGGTACTCAAATGAAAGCTCTTGATGAGTGTAACATCGGGATGAGCTTATATCTTTCAAAAAGTCAATAATTAAGAAAGTACAGTGCAATTTAACAAATATCTTGTGAGCTATTGACATTTTTAAAGATATAAACTCACCCCGACATTACACTCATCGGGACCTTTCATTTGAGCACCCACATCAATTTTTTCATATATTTATATATTTATATATATGTATTTATGAAAATATATGAAAATGCATGTGGGTACTCAAATGAAAGCTCTTGATGAGTGTGACATCCTGATGAGCTTATATCTTTAAAAACGTCAATAGTTAAGAAATTACAGTGCAGTTTAACAAAATTCATTATTAAATAAAGCATAATTTTATTTATTTGTAGTTCACAAATCACGGCGGTCACATAGTGACTGCAAGCTTGCTAATTGACACTATTAAAGGAAATATTCTCTTATAAATAATTATGCCTTACTTTTTTTATAAAAGAATAATTTTTTTTTTTTTACTGAAAAGTATCAAAAATGAATTTTTTTCCAGTTTATTATATATTTAAAATCCTTCTATCAGTTCGCACAATATGTTACATGCCCTCTCACATATTAAATATAATCCATCACTTAATCCAAAAAAAAAGGCAATTACAACCCTCTTGAGTTAAAATTATATAATTGAAGGTTTTTGGAATAAAAATGATGAAGATGAAGATAGAGTTTGGAGCCGGACCAGAATCGATCCGTCATTAGGACAGTGGCTGCTCCTTTTAACTTTATCTCCCATTCCTCGGAGTATACATATATAGCAGAGTCCGTCTTATCCACGTACTTGCAGTGTTCTCGTCTGATGGCCGAACCGTTCAATTGGATTACGAATCCTCGTCGGATGTACGAGGGTTCAGTAACGATGCTCAGCAAATTCAGCACCGATTAACTTTCATCACTAAGACTAAAACAAAGTCCGTCTTTACTTATCGTCTGGTCTTAACTTGCCTCGGAAAATTTTATTTCATCTAGATCCCGGCTTTTCCACCCCTTCTTTTATTTTATTACTCATCCCTTATCCTCGTCCACTTTTTTATCCTCATATTCCGCCTCATTTTTTCTAGTCTGCCATACTTATATTATTAATCCTGTTTGCGTCTGATCCCCATGGTTACGCCCAGAAATGAACCGAGATATGCGTGCCCGTTAGACATTACGCTACATAACATGCCGTTTCCAAATCGGAGACTAATTTCCGAGAAGCCTTTACTTTTATTATTGCACAAGTACAACTCGTTCTTTTCTTCAGTCGGACTAATGTCACCAAACAAGTCATAGTTACTCGCACTTTACTTTTTAATAATAGACTTCAGCGTAACCTAACCCCTTATACGATATAATAACGAGTAAAAATAGGTGCCCAAGAGAAAAAAATTCTTAAAAAAATGTATAAAAATTTTTAACAATTAAAAAAGATTTTTTTATTTATTAAGTATAAAAAAATTACTCTAAATTATTGACGGCTTTTTTCAAAAAATTCTTTCATGGTTTTTTTAATTTTAAATTAAGTTAATTTTTTTATCATCGTAATAAAATTTTTTTCGCTTAATCATTTTTTAAAATTATTAGTTTCTCTAATTTAGACAAATAATATCTAATTTTCAACCAAGAATTTTTAATTTGAATATAATTTTTAAAGTTCCTGATTATGAACGCAAACAAAAAGAGTGCTTTTAAAAAAAGAACTATAAAATTTTCAAAAGATTTCTTTAAATTTCCGATTGTGTACTTAAAACTCCGAGATTTTTTTCAACACTGAAAAAAAAATTAACTTGGTTCAAAAGAAAAATTCTCGAACCAAGAATATAATTTTGAAAAGAGTAATTGTCTTAAATCAAGTAAACTTTTCTTAAGTCAAGAATTTTTCTACTCAAATCAAGAATATTAAATTCTTCAAAATTATATACTTGATTCAAGAACATTTTTTCTCTGTGCAATAACGACTCTAAATAGCATAACCTTATTTTTTCACAAAAGGCAAACAAGACTAATTTGTCCATAGCATAATTTTCAAGCATATCAATGCTTTTCCGATAGCATTTACTTGAACTCAACATCAACTTTTTTCCACATACTTCATTATCATTATTATAACCATACTTTTAAAATACACACTTGATAACGAGTTCGATTCCCACGAGTGCATATGACCCAGTAGCTGTGTACTAACCATCAGAGAATCATTACCAATTGCACCTCTAAGTACATTTATTCACCCAACCACTTACTTATATTTATAAATAAAGCGCTTTGACTGTTTGTTATTTGGCCCAATAAAATATTTTTAATTAACACTGCGCAATCGATGTAATATCCGATAAGCCGTGAGCAACTTGGTAATCATCATTGGTGAATATATATTTAATTGGTAATTGCCAATTGACACTTCGGCTGGATCTAGATGCATTTTGCTCGGTAGCAGAAGCAGTGACACAGTTAATCTTTGTACTTACGCATATGATATCTCGCACGGCACACATAAATTTATCGTTAATATATTATATTGAACCCCTCGGAGCTCGTACATCGGGCTGGGCCGGTGGTTGCTGGTTGCTGTCGGAGATAGAGAGGCGATGCCGGTAACCGGGAACCGGGAACAAGAAGAACAAGGGAGGAGAGCAAGGGACACAGGTACGGTAGACAGCTACCGTGCTCGGAGCTCTAGATGCAATGATTAAGAGTGATTCACGGTCCGTCCCGGACAGATGGCGGTTGCTTTCCTAATGAGTCGTAATTAATGGTTTAGGTATGCGTGTAAGCAATACCCAGTCACACTTTCTCAGAAAGCCTTTACTTATATTAATACAGCCTTAATATAACTTTAACTTACCTCAACTTAACTTGTACCGATCGGCTGCTCAAACATAAATACTTGTATAAATATAAATATAAATGTATACGGACGATTTTCAACTCAGCCTGGTGATGTATAATTCAAGGCAATAACACCTTTTTGCTTGCCCGGTCGCAAGGTACCGTTACCTACCTTACATCTTCAATAATGTGTGTATAAATTCTCTTAATTATTTTATTTTATTTTATTTATCGCTAATGACTCGGTAAAATCATATATAGTCAATAATAATAATGATGATAATAATTCGTAAAAAAAACTTTCACTTTTGGCCATATCTGAAAAATTCATGTCCTTGTATAGCATGTTGATATAATTAGCCATATATGCATTTTTAAAAAAAGTTAGTTTTTTAATTTTCCGCTAGGTGGCGACTTGTCGCTAAATCTTCTCCTAACTAGAGACTTAACTTTCAGATTACAAGTTTTAAATTAAAAATAATTTTTTTTGACCCTTGAGGAGCTTATCAGACATTGATTTTTGGTTTAATTAACTCAATAATAATAATAATTTATGGCAAAGTGATAATTTAAAAAAAAAATTTGCAGATATAATCCAGACAAAACATCCAAGTCGTTAAAGTATTTAGAGATCGCGTGTATATAAGTGAAACAGGATCGAGGCCCTTGTTGACGAGGTGAGCTGGGGAGGGTGCTCAGTAGAAGTAGAGGAAAGAGAAACCCGGGTATTGGATAGGAGCTCGTGATGAAGAGCCAGAGAACTCACCCGAGAGAAAGGGTTAGGTTCAAGTTGAGCTTCGACGAGTTCTATCTAACTTGCTAGAGCAAATAACACCTGCCGTTCGTGTCGTGTAAACTTTTGCTCAAACTCTTGCTCAATGCTCCTATATATCCATCTACCTCCTCTATATATTAGTATATATATATATATATATATATATATATATATATATATATATATGAGAAAAGATATTCGCGTGACCCATCAAGGGCGGCTAAGACCTAAGACCAAGTGATGATAGTCATATAGATATAATATATGACAAGGGACATGGGGTTTATGGTTTAAGCCTAAGGAAACTCGTGTCATATAACATACAGCTAACAACTTATAACGGAATGCATGGTGTTCGCACTTCCGGTTGCTGGTTTACTGTCACGCGAATTATTCTTTTTATTCAGCCATTTTTTTTTTCATATCATTTATATTAATAATAATAAATGTTAAATAAAATTACCGGTGTCCATTGTCCATGTAAAGACCAATTGTTGACAGTAGTTTGCAATTTATTATTTAAATTTAAATTACAAGCCGGCAAACGCTAACGAGAAGAGGATATTTTCAACAAAGAGAATAATGTTTAATAATAATAAAAATGATAATTCGAATAAAATAATTATTTATTTATGTAGTACAAATATTACCACAGTAAAAATTAACTAATTACTCGAATTTGTAACGAGAAAAGGGAATTATTTTGTCAGAGATATTTTCACCACAAAACGCCGGATAATGTAATTTTTATTTTTGTTTATTATTCGGGAGCATTTAAAAGATAATTCCATTATTTGTATTAATAACATGATATAATAATATAATATAATGTGATTTAACATGACCGTGAATACCACAGCGGGTTTGCGTAGACAAAAGACAAAAGACAGTACCCATGTAAATAATACAATAAAATCGGGTCGCATAAACTCACACGAAGCATTTAATTGCAAAACATACCACGTACGTGTTCCCGAGTACAAGCGTTAATTCGCGGGTCTTTTGTTCGGGAAATCAAGTTCCGATCCACCGTTTATATATAATAGCGCCATTAACCCTTTCAAATTGGCTCTATCCACCAGACTACCTTTTTTATTTTAATTTTCATATTTTTTGATGAATACTGTCAATTATTATTATTATTTTAAACTTTTGAAAGCCAAAGGATTATTTTTGTACGAATTAATTTTTTGGTTGATTTTTCATGAATTTTTTCCGGGGATTACTTATGGAGGCATGTGCCAGATACTCAATATTCACTGAAAAAAATTAATTATGACAAAAAAAGGTCCACTTGGATGGACATGTGGCATCTGGTGATAGCAAAAAAAATTTCAATTTCTCCAATTGAAGAAAAAAAATCCTCCGAATTAATTTATTATTATTTTAAAAATAAAATTCTAATCCTCACAAGTCTAAAATTATAATAATCCTCATAAATAAGGGTTACACTCTCTCACAAGCGAATGTAATTATCTCAGCAGGAGTAGCAGAACTAAAGGAGAAGGACAATGATAATTGAATGTTAACTCGTAGCGGGAATACTGTCGGTTAATCGTTAGTATACGTAGATATCTACCGGCGTCGGAGATCTTCTGCGTGTACACTCTACCCTCTGCTCTCTGTCTCCTGTATATCTGAACCGTGGCCACATGTGTAACAGTATAACTAACACACATACGTACAATGTACACCTATATCTATAACAATATCTACAGGAACACATTGACCACTCGGCGTACCAGCGTTCGCCGATGTTAAACGCATTACGCATAATTAATCCAATGATGCTATCGGAAACCACAACCCGTCGATGCGATGCCTCGGTGTATTATATACTACTATTAGCCCTTTTTCTCGGTAGTATCTCCGTCCTGATGCTCACTCTCTGGCTCTCACACACAACTTCCTTCTTCTATTCTCATTATCCAGAGTTAAGTCTCAGCTTCTGCTTCTACTTCTCTCGGTACACGCATTCATACACGTTAGATCTACCAGCAAAACAAAAATCCTCCGCTATTTCCTACTTCTCTTTCTCCGTCTCTGCTCTGTGCTCTGTGCTACTTGCAATCTTACAATATAAATATAAAAAAAAGGAATAAATGATACGAATGGGAATGGGAATTATCGGCTGCCCCGAGATATACATTCTTCTATCATCAAAGTCTCTCGGTCTTTAGCTTCTTATCCCTTGATTCCATTCTTAAGAATCACGATTCGATTGGATTGGATAAACTGAATAGCAAGAAAGAGAAGTTCAAATAACCCGGGCTGGCTCTACACTCTACACTCTATAAGCTACACTCTAGATAGAAAGAGGGATAGAATATCACATATAACATACAATAGTACGGTTAAGAAAGACGAGCACAGTTGAGGTGATAGTTCTCCTCGTACGCTAATACGCTAGCCTAGCTACTCGATCCCTATCAACCACGCAACATTTTACATGCACTCACACATGTGAAAAAGACAAACGTACCGACTCTACTTGCTGGTAAGTAAAGAACCAGTGCACCGAGATTAACTCTCGGGACTTAGACTTAAACTTGCTAGCTCCCATCTTCCATCTCAGGTTATAAGATCTACATACATATATAATACATAATACTTTCTATGTATTCGGTATTATATTGTACGTGCCCGTAATGAGTCACTGAATATATTTCCTGATTGGCCGTCTCTCTCGCTCTTTCCCATATGGACGACTCCTCTTCGCTCGCCTCAAAGTTACTCAAGTATAATAATAATAGGCACGTCATTATATATGTATCCTCAGGATATGATATTGTCGCTTTTCACTTAGACATGAGTTATTGTCTGACGCGCACACTGATAATTTGTTAAAGATTATTGTGTCGAATAATTATTTTCCCATAAAAAAGTTACTTTTGGGTGTGTGATTCATAGAGAGAAAATTTTCGTCGTTAGATAAGCCGAAAGTTTGGGCTAATTATAGTGTATTAGCTTTTTTACCATTAGTGGAGACGTACATTGTATATAATTCCGGTTTTTGTTCACAATTGTTGACAGAAGTATAATGGAGAGATTAAACGAGTGTCACTTTATATAAATTATCGGATAGGATTTTTTAAGTACAATAGTTCTTGTGAATTTAATGATTTAGAGTCAGTGAGTATGACTCAAGAGCTTTTTGTTACGAAATAAATTTTTAACTTTTAAAATCTATTGAATATTTTCATTTATTTATTAATAAAGTATTTAATTATTGTTTTTACTGTTTCAGGCGTAGTCAAAGCTAGAGGCCTCACCATGGAGTGCGGCAAGGGTCGGCGGAGAGGCCTACTTGGCAGTTTAATCCTTGTCTGGTTTTTCATCAGCGATTTTATTGTCGCGACACGAGAAAGAGGTGAGTTTCTTATTTTAATTATTATTATATCTCATTAAATTGTACCGGAAATTGTTAAATTTTAATCAAACATTCGTACGCGAATTGTGGGCGTGTATTTATAACTTGATGAACCCCGAATCACGTAGTTTAATTAAACATCACGTGATTACAATAATTGTCGGGACTAACGACGGAAAATGCATCAAAGACAAATTAAATTTATAAATGTACGTATACATGTTTATATAAATTATAAAGGTGTACGTAGCGATGCGGAAATGTAGTTTAGTCTCTGCACAGTATAGAGAAGAGGGTAGAGCTTGCACTCCCGTAGAATAGTAAAGCTCCACTCTGCGTCTGCTGGGAGCGGTGGGAATAAGAGTAATAGTAAGAGTTGAGTTCAGTGCAGAGGTAAAAGGGTGCCAGAACGAGGAGAGAAGAGCTAAAGCATTAACGAGCGGGTCTCTCGAGTGTCTTGAGTTTATAAGGGATCGAATCACGTGGTACACACCGATATAAATGTTTATACAGATGTAAATGTTGATGCGCAAGTTTAAGTGGATAGAGACAGACATACGGCGTCTCTATGTAGGTCTTCGGTTGAATTAAAGATACTTGTTCGAGAAAGACGGATAACTCAAGGCTTAAGCGAGAGCTAAACTAAAGATGGACGGCCTTCCATCCAGTCCTCCCTTCGTGTGTATGTATGTATGTATGTATGTTCATATAACCCACCAGCAAGGGAACGGGTTGAGATAAAGAGAGGTTGTAAGGGTTAGTCTCCCTATCCTATCTATTCCTTGGCGATTACTTTATACCTCGTTGCACCCAATCCACCCAGTAGTACCAGTACCAGCACTATGCGTTTCTCCTGAGCTGAATTTCTACTGTGCTGGATCCCTCGATTCGACTGCACACACATATTCCACACTCACCCTCACCAGAATATCTCATTCCCTCGCTCGAGCCTCGCTTTACATCTCATATTGCATCTCAGCATCATTTCCGTGCTTTCTCGACTCGAAATGTCTAGGCTTCTCTTATATTATATTATATCCCCACATGTGTAGTGTAATGTGTTGTGTGTTATGTATGTGATGCATACCGTTACGGTACATAATATATGTATAATGCGATGAGCGATGAGCGACGAGAAATGATGGAATGTTTCGATGACACTCGATGAACAGAAGCCCGTAATCTCATCACGCATTTGATTCCATTTCAATAATTCAATTCAGAAGATAAAATTCCGTCAAATGCGATCTTTGAATTAGTTTTTTTTTTTTTTTTTATTGGAGAAATTTAAACACTGAGATAAGTTATCATTAGGAGCTTTGATGTGTTAAATTCTTCAGAGTACACATCAATTCTAAAACTCGATATGTGATGGGTAAATTAAATGATATGATGATGAATCACGAAAAAGTACCTTTTTATAGTATTTTTCTTTGGAGTTTGTTAACCGGAGTGTGACCATTGAGACGTGAGTAATAAGATTTGTTTGAAATTAGAGGTAGTTGGCTTTTAGCCGTGACGGTGAAAAATAAACCGCGAATCTGTGTGTCGTTCAAAGCGAACTTGTGTCCTATTTTAAAGTAAAAAATTTTCACAGCATGTTTGTTGTTTACTTTTTCTGCAGCACTTTATTCACCCGGGTGAGTTTTTCCGCAAAACAAACATCTGGTAAAACGTACGCGAACATAGTTTCGAATGTCGGTCAGCTGGGAAAGGGAATCGGTTCGGGTAGAATGAGGAGAATAATATATTTGAAATAAAAACTTAACAGGCGTACCATAAATTATATATTTATCAAAGCTCTATCTTGAGAGACCAATCGCTGAGCAATTTAAAAGCGTTAAAGAGAGGAATAAAATAGAGAGGACAGTGAACATTACATTGGTGATGCTGAGCAGAACGTTTATCGGCAATTCTAAAGCACTCGAGTGTGATCTGATCGTTAGCGCATTTAAAGTGATTTACAAGGCAAAAAACTAATCGAAAAAAAACCGACTGGTAAATTAAGAAAATAAAAAGAAAGATAAATAAATGAGAAAAAGACAAAGACAAAGACGAAGAGCCTGAGATAAAAGTAAATCCAAAGCCGCGAATATCTCCAGCGATCTTGAGCATGAACGACAGGGCGAATCGATCTTTTTATCACACCCAGTACAGATATTCTTGCTCCTCCGTCTTATCCCCAGTTTATCCTCCTTTCTCTCTTCTCTACTCTCTTTTTATTTTTATTTTTACTCTATTTTATTTCATTTCATTTCTCCTTTCATGGTTATTTTCGTCAGGCGTCCTGTTATCTGTTAGGCTGTTCCAATAGAATCACCGGCCCCGTAAGCGATTTCCGATTTTTAGAGTCCCAGCTATTTTTCACCGACAAGTGAAAAATAACTCGAGAATAAGTTGGCATTAAGTTACAACCCATTCCGAAAACTCCTACACTCTTGAAAGTCCTCAAGAAAAAATTTCGTGGCAATCATTTAACACAGCCAAGTGTGAATTGGGTTCTTCTCTTGTAGAACTTTGAAATTTAGAACTTGATACAACGTCGACAAACTTTAAACTCCAAATTATCATGAATCATGACTGAATAAACTTATTTTAACCACCAATTTTCTTGATTGCTACTAATTAATGACTTTAATTTCTTTAGACTAACACTTAAAAGCACGCAAGTTTACTTAGAGCAAATACGAAGTAAACTTGTGAATAAAAATACACAAAATTTCACAAATTTTCCTTGTAAAAAGGAAATGAAAGCCCTATGCAGGAGCTTTTGAGCTCTCGCTTGAGAATAAGTGGAAAGAAATCAATTTGTAAAATATTATTGTGTAGGATTAAACTTGAGTTAAGAGTACTTGTGCTTTGAAGAGCCGGCCCGGGGTTTGGGTTTTGGGTTCGGGTATGAGTATGAGTTTTCAGTGTTGCGAGGGCGAGATGTGCCAGCTTGAGTTAGAGGCTTCTCTGGTTAGATTGAAAAAAGTGTATATAAACCACACGGATATAGGTATAGGTATAGGTATAAATATTATATAGATATAAATACAGAGTGTGTGGATACGACGGGCTGAGATATAGCGATGTACTTTACATAAGAGATGAGAGAGGTAAAGGTACATGGGGAGATTCACTACCGGCGATGAGAGTGCGCGGCTGAGGCTCCAGTACAGATACAGAGGAACAGCTCTCCAAGTGTGGAAGAAAGAAAGATGGAAGGAGGGTGAAAAGGTGGGTTGACACGCGCCGATCGATTCGCCAGACGAGAAACAAGTATCTCCTCGTAAAACCCAGCTTATCCCGTAAAATTCTAATATTTATTCATACCCTCGGCAGCAGCGGTTAAGATCGCCCAGCCGGAAAAGCGTTCTCAAAATCCCCTGGGTTCCTCCTACCAAAAGTAGATCCAAAGATCACCCTTTTATGTCACGTTACCGCATTATATTCACCACTACCACTGCTCTGCATCAGTTTTATTTACTGGATCGAAGATTCGAGCCTCTAGACTCCTGACTTTGGATTAAACTTCCAATAACACTCGAAGGAGAACTACTCGATTTCTCGAAATAAATTCCATTTAATAATACCCGGCTCTGGATTAGAATTAGAAAAGCGAGGAGGGTGTTTGTAAGACCTGAAAAATTTCTCCACATGATAAAAAAGCCGGGTGTCAAAAGCAGAGAATAGACACACGTTTGGGCTGATGAGTTGCTTCAGCTGAAGGTCCACGGAAAAAGAGCCCCAAAAAAGTGTTGGTGTTGACTTATAGAATATAAAAATAAAAGTAATGCTGTATTGCGAGAAGCAAAGGAACCACCGCTGAAGAATTTATGGGCAAAACAAGGCAAAAAATAAAAATGGAAGCATCTTTGCTGTAGAAATAAAAAAAAAAACGACTTGGCATTAGGTTGGTGGCTGGAAGAATCGAGAAGAGACACTGCGCCTGCTAAGTGGTCCCGACTCGGATCTATCTGCGCCTCTTCCTGACTCAGCAAACCTCAACTATATTTATATGTGTGTGGTTCTTTCTCACTTGGGCTGGACTGTGCTGGGAAGGATCCCGTAACCCGGTAATAAACTTCCGTAGCACCCGCTCCAATCTGTCGACCGGTCTACTGTACATCCGGCTGGTGGATACCTACTTTCTCGATAGAGTAAGAGTAGACGTCAAAAGTTTCGGATACAACGTGTGCCTTGACGATGAAATTGACTTGTCTTCTAGCTTATGGCTGTCAATTATCCGTCTTTATGTACGTTATTTTGTCAGAAAAAAAAAAAAAAAAAAAAAAAAAAAAGAAGAAGGAGAAGAAGACGTGCCCAAATTAGTGCAATTCTAAAATCCACTGTGGTATTATATTATATATTACTGTATTTTTTTAGAGAATCGCGGTTACGGTAAGATAGAAGGACAGATAAACTCGAGGTAATTACGATTATTTGGGGCCTGAGGTGGTAATTTCGGCAACAGATCCACATCAGATAATTAAAAAACAAGTATCATTACATAAAAGGGGCTTTGATACAATACAATATAACACAAAAGATGATACGTTATTGTTATTGCTCTATTTCAAAAACACAAAAGAACTATCTCAAAAAAAAGTGTATTAATTTGAGGCTTCTAATGGCCCAATGACCGAAAGTTTGAACCATCCGTCAGTTGTTCTTCGGCTAAATGGATGACCATTTGAAAAGAACGGAATCGAGGGAGTTATTTGACGACTGATAATAAAAAACTCGGGAGTATTATCGGTATAATTTGAGGAGCTGGAAAAAAGCAAAAGCAAAAGCGGTATCAGGATGGGGACTGACGAATGGGCTGGCTCTAAATCAACAGTGGATTTATCAGAAGAATAGGATGAAAGCGAGAACTGAAAACACAGGACCGAGGGTGGAGAGCCAAAAGCCATCAGAGAGTAGCGAACAAAGCCGTGTAGATGAAGAGGATGAATGTGATGTGATATGGTTGGTGTCCTTGGTCCGCGTGTCGCAAACGACCTGATGGGTGTCAATGAAGCCCACCGACAGTTGGATGCCGGAAGTCTGCTGGACAAAACACGCCAGGGATGTCCACCTTAATATCCATCAGGAGGAGATAACACGTATCGCTCCGGGTTTTCAACGACGTCATTTTCTTCCTCCGCTCGTTGAGAACGAGGGTGCTGTGGCTGTGGCAGGGTGTGTGGTATATGGTTACTTGTTCCATCGCGAACAATCGCACAGCCCATCCCTTGTCAGAGCTTTGGTTGGTAGCCGCGATTATCGCCCTCCCATTTATGTCTCGGGTGATGTTCATTCTCGTCCTCATCCTCTTGTGTCTATGTTACTCGCTAGCCATCAAGGATCAGAACAGGACAGGCAGGAGGATGTCACTCCCAGGCTATAAATGGATACCCTTCATTAATTGAAAGACAACTTGAAAGAAACTCTGGTGACTGAGTAATCAGTAGCAGTTACTGAAATGTTGAATCCCCGATTCACAATTTCATTCTCTCATTTAATCATCACTTTAATTGCATTATTTTTTGCTCTTTTAATTTTTTGCATCACCCGTCCTTCTTTCTTGCTTCCCTCTTTTTTGTTTATACATCGGTGGATTTTATCATCTACTCTACTGTACTCCTCTACGTGGCACTTGCGCGATCACAGCACAACTACCACTCTTTTGTCTGCTCTGGTTGCGTTCATTTATCGGTATTGTTTCTCTGTTCTAGTGAATTGCAAACAGCTAGTCTAAAAGACTCGCGTAAATTGCGCCGGTGATGAAAGGATCTTTTTTTATTCACCGTGTTTTTTCGACTAAACAATTGAGCTTAATCTGGTGACACGAAAAGCGAAGAGCTTTCGCTGAACACGGACTTTTCCACATGCATTATATTACGTGACTCTCGTATCGGGGATTTTATTAGTTCTATAAATGCAGATCCTGTACTGCCTCTAGCTTCCTCTCCTCCTTCAGTCTTTGGATATATTATATACTCTCTGTATATTTCTATCGATCCTCCACACCCACCAAATTAATTTATCTGATTAAAATGCTAATTCAAGATTATTCTACACCCGCGTAGCTGTGTCACTTTTTGCTAAAAATACAGGATTTCCCGGTGACTACTTCCAATGACAGTAAAAAAACATCTCGCTGAAGTATGCTAATTTTTAAGCGATACAAGCAAATTTTAAGTGAAAATACAACAATAATCATCTGGAATAAAAATATTTTTAAGGTCACTGTAATTTTTCCCTTGAAAACAAAAATAATTGAAATAACTTTGCGCACAATTGCTCTCAAGTTCACTCAAGAAATCGATTACTCGCTCAAGTATGCCTAGATCTTTCTACTCAGTCCAATTAATAATCGCTGATAAAAGTTTATCGGGTGTAACTAAATGAATATTATAAAAGTACAAAGTTTTATTTAAAAGTCCGATAACTAGCCGTCCTCTTCGTTACTTTGTATCATTTATTTATGAACAAAAGTTGTAAAAACAAGAACGATGAGTAATTATCGCAGTCCTTGGTATCAAGGTGTGTTTTAAATAATTCTCACTGGTGAATAAGTAATGGCTTGCTTGCTATTATCAAGTTTACCGTGAAGCGATGCCACGGCTCATCCGTCCCTCGCTCGTCCAGTCATTCGGATGAGAAGAAAAATCCACGAAAGCAGTTCAAGGCTAATGAGCTAATGAGTAATCACGATACTCATTGGTCATAAAAATTATCCAGGAAATTAAAGTTGATCCGATGAGTTTTCACCCTGATAAATTCCATTCTATTCAGTTAAACAAAAAATGTTAATCAAGGCCATTAATCAAGGGAAGACGATGATAAAAGAATAAAATTAACTTCTGTAGATCCTGGATGGTGGATTGACACACTTAACTTGCTCCGAGAACTTTTGTTCAATGTCTCTCAGCCTTTTTCCCTCGTTAAATTTTCCAATTCTTCTTCTACTCGTGACATTGTGCTTAGCTCGTCTATTTATTCGCCGGAATAAATGGGAGCAAGTGAATACGAACGATATGCACTTTTCTTTGGCATCGCCAGTATATACATCGTGTAGAATCATCCAGAAAGCTCTCTAATTCCGAGATTCTTTTATTAGCCAATTCAGGTAGATTTAAAACTAACAACCAATTGAAAAAAGTGGCCTCGGTTTTTTTTTCTTGCTCTAGCAGATTCCCGGGAAGGAGTAGTCGGTACTTCAATTAAAACACAACGTTTTTTAAAACTATTTTCAACTCTGTTTTATTATCCATACCCATTATTAAAAAGTTGAAAAGAGTGCACTTGAACTCTTGATAAAAGCCTCCAATGAAGCCATCTCAACGATTTCGTCTGCTCTCTTATAAAACCGGTACCACACTTATTTAATTCCTTTTATTCTTATAATATAATAATACACTTTTCTTTCTCTTTTCCTCTTTCTCGATTATATGACGCCGAAGCCAGGAAAACTATTTCTGCTTAGTACTTTCCTCGATTCGCCATTATACACCACCTTTTTATCGGAGAAAATAAAATAAAACGTAGAAAGGGACCCCTTTCGTAAGCTTACCGTCGGAGAAGCAGTTAACACGCTCCAAAAAGTAAAGTCGAACGTAATCTATTTAATAGATAACGCCATGCCTCTACACTCCACTGAAAAACCTCTATATCTTTCCGCGGATTCGCTTTACTTCTACGGAACGGCATGCACTTTTCTGCTCACCCTCACTCTCACTCTCGGACTTGCTTTTCGTCTTGGTCTTCCAGTAAACTCTGCTCTCTGTGAGATAGATAGATATATATATATATATATATATATATATATATTTATAGAAAGGATATATAGGTATATATATGGAGCAGAGAAGTGGAGACTACTCAGTGAGCAGCCAGCAGCTGAAGAAAGAGTAGAGTAGAGGAAAATTTAAACTCGCACCGTGAAAGGTATATAGACTTTTATACCTTTCCTTTCCTTTTCTCGGCTTTGGCTTTACTCTTACCTTCACTTGTACGGCGAGATATATAAGACCTAAGATGTTGGCGTACAAGGGGATGAAAAAGAGCGAGAGGAAAGAAGGCAACCGTGAAAGAAACGAGCCAAGTGGTAAACTCGCCTGAAGAACGGGTACAAGGGTTGAAGCTCCTAAAGCGGCTGTTTCTGTGACGGAAAAAGGGTAAGAAATATATAGAAGAAGAAGAAGAAATTCTTCCTGAAGTGGAAGACAGATCCAAGCGAGCTAAAAAGATAAATAAAAAATAAACCTAGGATAAAATAAAATAGCTAACTTGTAAATAAATAATGAACCGTGCTTTCATCTCATTTGTTTAATATCACCGTCCTAGATTGTCGGTTAATTTCAATTTTGACACTATGAATTATGATAATAGCTAGTCATCTATTCTCCTAGCTTCTCGCTCCATGAAGATGTGAAGAAACTATCTGTATAGGTATGCTATATGCTCGTGCATAGGAAGCGAGTCCCAAGTCCTGAGAGAAATGAAGACAATACGACGAAGACGAGCAAGGGTGACCGAAAAGCTGGTCTCTCGGGTAAAACCTCACTTACCAACACCCTGACAACAGCCAGTTCCAGATGTGAGCAACGAGAATACATAATTACAATGTCTCGACGTTTGGTACTGCGACGCTAAAGGTATTCTTGGATAGGAACTTGCACAGGAGGTTCTTCTCCATCTCCAGACAACTCCCGGTTATAATCTAGACAATGCGACTCTGGGGAGCTAGAGACGAGAAAAGGGACAACCGGTGGATGTTGCTGGATACTGGGTGGTCGTAGGTAGTAGCTCTTTCCTCTTTTCTCCCTCCAGTGTGCATATATATCTAGCGTACAGTATGCTCACCCGGTTCCTGGCAAGGGTAGACACCCTCGTGCGAACAGAGATTGCGTCTGGCGATATGTATTTTGTCCCCAAGTCTACGTTATTGATATGCTCATCCAACTGTTCGCTTGTTCGTACACTCACCAATTTAGTCTGTTAGTTGTTGTCACCTTTGTACTCAATATTCCTTCCCTTCATCTTCTTCATCTTCTTCCTCTTCTTGCCTTTGGTGATATCATCAATAGAACTCACAAATATCTCTATTGCAGCTTGTCACCGGCTTTGATCAATACTCGTTAATAATTTCCTTCTGTCGCCGGGAATGATGACTTTAAAATGTATAAAGATAAAGATTGAAATATGTTGGTTTGTTTCTCCTTCTCTTTCTTCAAGAGGAAGGAACTTTTATGGCAACCAAAAACTGGTAGTTTGCAGAGAGATGCTTTTGTGGTAAAAAGAACCGTGACAAGAAGCCAAGAAGTGTGTTTTCATTTCTGAGGCAAGTTTAAGGTTCTTGTCGAAAGATAATAAACGATGATTCGTAGTTGTACACGCCCTGGTAAAGGAAATGAGAAGAGAAGAAGAAAGAGAGATACTAGTACCGAGGCGGTACAATATTGTCGTGTTTTTCTGCTTAACGTTTTGTCTGTGGCTTTTGAAGACACTGTAAAGACGACACACTGAATTGAGAGAAATAAGACAAGTTAAGCTGAAGCTGGAGTTTTAGAGGAGCTGATGTCGGAGCAAGGGAGAAAAGAGCAAGAATTTAAAGTAGTACAGTGGAAACAGAGTTGAAGGAAGGGCTCCAGAATGGTGTACTTGTGCTCAGTGTTTCTGTAGCTCCCGGTTGTTCTGGCTCCGCTTCTGCATCCACTTGAGTCACATTCCTCGAAACTCTGGGAAACAGTCGTCGAACCGTAGTATGTTTGGATGAAGCCCAAGAGCCTCAGCACCACCCACCACAATACTTTGGGAACGTAGGGCTGCTCAAGTGGTAGCCTCCGTGCATGTCAAGGACCACTGTCTGTTAAAGCTACGATTGATTTTGTTTTATTCATCCTCCTTATCTTATCACTATTATACCTCTATAACAACCGTTTCTCACAGTATGAAACTATCAACACCAAATATTTCCGACTCCAGTGTAAGTATAAGCAATGGATTCATTCGGATAATATAATATTTTATTCAAAGTGGATAATGAGCCAGGATTTCATTTGATCCTCATGCTAAATTTATTGCCTCTGGTTTTCTTTCTTTTGGCCCCTCCCGAGAGAATCAGCAGAACGGTTCTTAAAGCGTTTTACTTTGGCATATATATTTTTTGATGCGACCATTAGCTTTTGAATTGCCAAGGAACCATCGATTCCCTCACAATTGCCGTCGTCTCTAGTCTGGTATAGAAAGAGGAAGCGGAGGAGTTATCTAAAAGGTCTCCTCCTTCTATTTCCACTCCTCCTACTCTTTCTTTTACGTTTTCTTTATTTTTCTCTCAAAGTATTTTTCGTGTCTCTTTGTCTACGAGCCTCTCTCTCTCTCTCTCTCTCTCTCTTGTCACAAAATTGTTTTGTTGTCAATTTACAATATTTTTAAATTCAGTGACATAAATTTAGTCACTTCAAATATTTGGGATTACAAAATTTATTTTATTAATAAAAATTAGGAACAAAAGTATTCTAAATCAGATGCTAACTAAAATCCACTAAAATCATTTATATTTCTCTTAATCAAATAAACTAAGGATTCAAATGAAATTTTTCGAAATTTGAAAAAATTGTCCTTATAATTTATAGCATGAAACCGAATTCCTGAAAACGATAATCAAAAAAATGTATTCATCTCTCGATTATTCAAATTCTAAACAATTTAAAAAACACGACGTCTTTAAACGATATTGTGCACTTCAAAAGGACAGCATTATTCTCTCTCTCTCTCTCTCTCTCTCTCTCTCTCTCTCTCTCTCTCTCTCTCTCTCTCTCTCTCTCTCTCTCTCTCTCTCTCTCTCTCTCTCTCTCTTGAGGAAAATAAAAAACCAGTGAATACTTTAAAGGTAGAAAATAGCGCATTACTTAAATTCTTAAAGTTATCCTATTCTTTAGCAAAGCTCCGTAGATTTATTATTCCAGCAAATCAATTTTATGAAAAGTCAAGTGCACTTGTGAGTCAAAGGTGCATGGAAATTATTCCTCCGGTAATATAGACATAGATAGATGTATATAATGTAAAATCAAAGCTTTTGCTTAGAAACTTGTTACAAAGTTAGAAGCCTGGTTGTTTCCGGACTGAAACCGCCAGACAAACAATATTGCTCGAGTATATGATCCCTGGGTTGAAACGCTGCCGTGAAAGTGTGATGTGTTGAACACCACCAGATTGGTAGTATACTGACGAAACTTGGTAACACTGGTATCTTTGTGCTCTAAGCGCAGCTGTAGCTGGTGATACTTCTGGTGGGATCAATCGCCGAAACACTGTCTACTACTGTTGTACGTTATATCTTGTTTTCTTGTTAAATACAAGACACCAGATATATGGATGCCTATACAGACATAAACACCAAACTCAGGGTGTTTCTCGAGATAAATTGATGCGCTGGATCTAGATCCAGATATATTGCTCAAACGGTAATTATGCCAGCAAGTTAGAGGAACTTGAGTATGTCTGTTCGTCTTTAATGACAATTGGATGGCATCCAAACTCCAGACTCGTAATTCACGGCAGTCAACCGCGACAGTGAAAAACGGATATAGTGATAAAGAGAAGAGCCAACATAACAGTAGCTGGATTTTAAAAAATAATTCGAGTTTAGCGCTCGATATTTAAAGAGCTTTTTACATTCTGAAAGGATATAAAATATCCACGGGGAAAATAATGGCTAGGGGAATAATAATGCTGGATAAAGTGAAAATAAAAGGATAGAAAAAAAATCTATGGATTTTCAATTTTAACGTTAAAGACCAACGGCAATTTATTCTTTATCCCTCGATCAGGAGTGGTTCAAGTTAGGATCGAGGATTCCTGGTGGGTTGGGGGTGAAAAAAGCTTGTCGCAGAATGAAATCGAAATGAAATCAACCGAATAGAAACCTCGATTGATTCACTCACGTCTATATATACAGTTATACTGTTATACGAGCAAAAAATATTTGAAAGTAGAAGCTGAAGAGTAGAGCTGACTATGTTCATCTGGGGTTAGGTTTCATTCATTTTTCGATCTAGTTCACTCGATGCCCCAAACCAAAATCTATTGTTTAGTTGTTTTGTTTTTAACCTGCTATACTGTATATGTTTATATTGATTGTCATATTTATTTTATTTCATTTCATTTCTGTTAGTGCTGGCATTCTATATATTCTATTTCCTATACCGAGCAATTTAAAAAGTCACGTGCATTTGCTTTTGATTTCTTTTGTTTGTTTGTTTCTGTCTCGTGAATCTCCATCAGAAAAATTTCAGTTAAATTGAAAGCATCATAGATCTGAGTGTAGTTGACGTATTTATAGACCATCAACTTTCATTTTATCGTTAAATCGATCCCGGCAACTAACTCCCCAGTAAATAAACGGCCAACTAAAAACAAACAAACAGATAAGACATTTCTGACTTTTACCCCCAAAAAAAAATTTTATCCTAGATAGATAAATGGTTGTTGGTAATAGCAACTACCAATGCCAGTGCTAACTACCATTGATTGACTAAAATCTCTCGACTATAATAGACTCGACGTTAACAAAAAATAAACGGAAATAGTGTCCATTAGTCAACGGCATATGAGAGTTGTTTCACCAGCGTGACAACCATTAATTTAACTTGTTGATGAACTTTCCAGACGCTCGATCACATCACCGGCTAAATGAGTCACTTTCCATCATGCATTATACCAGAAACTGTATAATACGCCAAGTCTTATATTATAACACGCCGGGCAAATATAATAATAAAAAAAAAAATATTAAAGTAAAACATCGTAGAAGCGTAATTGTGTTGCCTCGAAACAGCGGCAGCTGTCTTCTGGGCTTTACAACTGAATTCAATTCTAGCCAAACTGACTTGTCTCTTTACACGGCTTCTCTTCTTATTCTTATTCTTCAACATCTTCCTTATTTTTTTCTAGACACACACTTCTATTTCATTTCTTCAATACATTTCACGTTTTCCCCTGCTACAAATGTTTCACTATGTTTTCTCCATCTTTTATCTAGCGGGCTCTGAACTCTAAAGCATACTTTTATTGACGAGCACGCTTGTATACTTAAAATTTTTCTCCATAACACATCTCACAGCTCGAGACTATTTTTTATCTCACAAATGAGATATTTAATGAGACACATATTTTGTGCGACAAGCCATCACCGTTGAAAGTAAAAAAAAAAATATTTTAAACCGCCGGATGATCAAAGTTGTTTTATTTTTGATTTCATACATTACATTAATGCTTTTAAATAAAGTTGAGAGCTTGTAATAAGAAGCTCTGAAAAATGACATTCAATTATAACACACAAGCATGTAGACAAGTAACGCATGTAGATGATGCAAATTAATTTTTAATAAAGCTCTTTTGACGTAAAAAGGTTAATCAATCCTTTGACAGTGTAATTATTTCATGAATTACATCATAAATAATAACATTTTGGATAAAACAAAGAACAATTTATGTAACGTATTATAATTTTATTTAATATTTTGTTGTTGATTAAATGTGGGTAATAATAAGTTGAATATTGGTTTATAAATTTTTTATGGGTTATTACATCAATTTTCGTTAATATATTTACTGTAGAATAATCCAAATAAAAAAAATTGATGTTTATTTTCATTTTTGCTTTACTGGAAAAAAATTTTTTTATAAAATTAAATTAAATTTTATAAAATTATCTTATTTCATAAAAATTCTATTATATAACAAGTAACAAAAGTCGACTTGAATATCAAAAAAAAAAAAACCATTAAATACAACAAGCATTGAATTTTAATCAATAGTACCAGTAACCTAAAAATATAAATGTCAGAAATAAAACAAAGTAAGGCAAAAGGAAATTGATTTGGAATCAAATGCATGATCGCTTCTCTATTTGTTTTGCTCGACTTCTCGACCCTTCCGATATGACTATAAACATGTACACACATATATATCTATATGTGTATAGTACGCTGTCCACTCAATTCGTGGAAGACAAGTAACCTAAGGCTAAAAGCAATTTTATTGGACGTAATACTTCTCGATAGATCTCGTCCCTCGTCCTATAATATATTTTTTACGGTTTTTCCGCGTTACGGTTTCCTCCGAGCCGGATCTCAGGCTTATCCTCTTCTCAGCCTGATTTTATTTTCGCTGTAAAATCTACTGCACATATTACGTCCATACATATATGATGGAAGTGAAATCAATCGCATCCCTGATACGATAAAAAATTTAATTTTTAAAACATGAAAGCTGCCGGAGAATTGAGTGGTCGCGATGCTCCCTTTCATTTCGGTCTCGGTTCGTCTTTTTTTTTTTTTCCTTATTTTACTCTAGATGCTTTTAGATTTTTTTGTTCATATTTACTCAACCCTCATCGCCGGTCAGACAGTCGTTTTTATACCGCGTACGTCCCACACGATCCGCTGAGAGCCAGACACGGGCATGAACGCAGGCACATCCTTAATCAACCGCTGACATTTCGAATGTTTCGATGCCCGAATTATCGATCGTTGCGATAGGAACCGCTACGTTCAATTCAACATATACACACACATATATACCACATATATAAATACATACATACGGTTTTATTAAAGAGCGATGCTCAAGCGAATGCTGTACTGGGTTTCACTGGATCTTGCGATCCGATAAATCAGTAGTGTGAAGCTTCGCAGCACATGTTAGCTTGTATTTTAATACATCTATACATTACACATTTCCATATCTTTATTTATTTATTTTATTTCCATCGTTGAAATCATTTTTATTGAGACTAATATTAGAAATCATTTTTTATTTAAGGCATTTTTGTCAAAAATTAAATTTTTATAAATTTTTTTTTTAATAATCTATATTATTAAGAGAATAAGCAAAATTTTTTAAACTATTGACATTTTTTAAGATATAAGCTCATTCCGACATTACATTCATTTATACCTTTCATTTGAGTACCCACATCAATTTTTCATATATTTTATATATATTACAAATATGTATAAATCAAAAATATATCAAAAATGCATGTGGGTACTCAAATGAAAGCTCTTGATGAGTGTAACATCGGGATGAGCTTATATCTTTAAAAAAATCAATAAAGAAAGTACAGTGCAATTAAGAAATGACCTTGTATCTTGAGAATTATTGACATTTTTAAAGATATAAGCTCACTCTGACATTATACTCATCAAGAGCTTTCATTTGAGTACCCACATCAATTTTTCATATATTTATATATATATTATATATATGTATATATGAAAAATATATGAAAATTAATGTGAGTACTCAAATGAAAGCTCTTGATGAGTGTAACATCGTGATGAGCTTATATCTTTAAAAACTTCAATATTTAAGAAATTTCTTATTAATCAATCAAAAGCTCATTATTTTTTTACTGGATCCTGTAAATGTTTAAAAATTTCAATCTAACAAAAAAATTTTTTCTGAATTCTGAACAATAATTTCAAGATTAAAAAATTTTTCCACTATCTTATTTTACCAAAAAATAAACCCTCACCCGACAGCACCGGTATGTCTATTAGCGATAAACCCAACGACAGGAGAGGGACAAATAATTTAAGTGAAAAAGGACACAAGGGAGAAGGTAGAAGGAGAAGATAACTAACAAGATAGCCAGGATATTTGTAGCTGTAAAAAGAGTAAAGATAAAGCCAAAGCACATATAACAATAAAATAATAAAAAAGTTTTGAAGAAAGCGGATCACACGAGTCATCGTTTAAAGGATCACTCTCTATTTATCATCGCTCGCATTAATGGTCCGGAATGCGATGTATTCCATTAGTATCTGTCCACTGTTACAGTGTAAGCCTCTTCCTTCTATATACTGCCAGGCTGTCTCTTTATCACTCACTCAGTACCATATATATACTTATATATTATATGTACAGTCCTGCAGACGTATAATAACCGCCAAACATTCTATTCGTCGTCGCCATCAACGGTCCCATGCAGACCGAGACTATTCCGAATACATTTTCCCTTATATTACTCGCGTCTGGACTGTCCAGTGTAGAGCTCATCCCTTGCTTTCGCGACGTCACTGTCCCTCCACGGATAGAACAATATGTACGAATAGGACTTTGACAGGCTGGTTGTTTGATTGAAATTCATATTACATTTTTTGTACTGGCTTTTATTTCATAAATCTTTTTTTTTGTTTCCAATTTCCGTAATAAAAAGTCCATTGTCTTTTGTGTATTTTTTTACGTCTCTGTATTTACATTTTCTACGTACCAATATCTCGTATTACTGTTATTATTTATTCTTGACAAACAGATTCTAGCCGGTGCACTACGGAAAATTTAAATTATTTAAAATGCCCGGGGTTTTTAATAGAGAACACGCTTGTCAACAACCTTCTCGTACTTCATCTACTGAGTAAACAAAACGGATAGAAAAGAAAGGGGAGAAGAAGTACTACGTATCACATCAAGTACATGTGCCATTTATAATATATGCACATATATTTTTTGTATATATGTGGATGAAACTCCACGCGTTTTTCATTGACACGAGTGCAGGCACTTGGCAACCCTAAAATAACATTAATATTTAGAAGCATAAATTGAAAAACAAAATTCAAATGAAAGGTTCTTGTTCATTTAAGTTTACTTCAGAAAAAATAAAAAGGCTAAAAAATTTAAATAAGGTAAAATTTTAGAACTATTAAATTTTCTTATCAAACCATTAGAATAAATTCCGAGATAAAAGGGAGGCATTTAAAAAAATTCCAGAAAAAAATGGTTAATTTAAGTGATTTAAAGGACTTTTAAATTTCATTATCTAATTTTAGAGTCAAAAAATCAGTAAAAAATTAAAAGTAGCCCATTTGTCCCCTTAAATTTAATCTATCGAAAAATCTAAGGGGGCTAATATTTTGTCATTTCCTTCTACTGAAATAAACCATTCAACTTTTCTCTACCTTAAGTTTTATTTTTTGTTTTCTGGCTCCAATAAAGTTAATTTAGAAACACTTAACTGAATTTTATTATAAAAAAATAACCAGTAGTGCTAGACAATTTATGAACCGGCGGTGCACAAAAAACCGATTTTTCCTGACGTAAGATTTTCCTTACTCTCGAAATAGTTATTTTTATCTTTTGTTTTTATCGTGAGATATTTTCCCGAGTTACAGCCGTGACGACTGTTATATACACGAGCAACACTCAACACCAGGGCTTTATATATATATATATATATATATATAAATGCACTTTTTATCCTTGCAGTATACTATATAATATATAGTCCCGAGTTCTGAGTCCTTACTATTTACTATTACCCAGGTGGTCTACGAAAACGAGCATTTTTATAAATTTTACACCCGTAAGGACTTTATTCTATTCATCTTTTATCGTCGGTCTTCACTCGCTTTCGTACTTTTCGTCTGCAGTAGAACTAACTACACAATTTACACCAATAATAATAACAATAACAGTAACAGTGACAACTTTGACAATAAATATTCGTGAAATAAAAGTTTGTTAAGTCGCCTCGAGTTATTTGACAAGTTTAAACTGGAAAAAAAAAAATTTTTTTTTCACTCTAATTAATTTAAAATAAATCTATAAGTATTTCAATAATAATAAAAAAAAATTCATCACACGTCAAATAAATAACCGGAGAATTTTATTCAGCATCCGTGACACTGAAAATGTTACAACTAATTTCAATGTTCCTCCAGTTTCTTGAGAACTCTCGAGATCCTGGGCACGGTAACTATTTAATTATGTAATCCTAAATTTACATAATTGGAGACGCGGGTGTAAGCATGTTATAAATGTATATGTATACATATTTAAGTTAAGGTGAGAGACGTTGAGCGTTGAGTATGCGAGCAGAGCCAAGAGATATAGTCGTAGTACGTGCGCAAGAAAAATAATAGGCGAGACGCGTCAACTACCGGCCTCATCTCCTTGCTAAATTAATTCATTCTTAATTTTTATTAATAAACATAAACATAAATAAGACACCATAAATTCCCCTGTCAATTCGGCGTCAAACGTGTTAACGTCCGTAGAAGCTAAAACGGTGACTAAAGGTAAAGAAGAGATAAATCTGAGGCCTGGTACGGGTTTAGTTTTCCAAAAATGCGTTGCCTAATTGGGAATTGGTAGATCCGATCTTGTCTTGAGGGTATCGACTGGTGTCAGGTATTAAAAAGAGACCAGCCGACAAGAGCCAACCCAAGTGGCTATTTATCAAAGAAAGTATCACTAGCTGGCGCCGTTGTCACCACGGCTAGAGAAATTAATGCTTTGAGATGTAATGCTGCTTAGGGTACCGGAAGTGCCTCCGTTGTCTAGATATTTTTCGAGGCTTTTTCCACCCACGATCCTTCATTTTTTAACTCTGTAACGGTTCAAGTGCCTACAACTTTTTAAATCTTCAATTTTCTGTCGAATATATCGGAGATAGAAAAAGAAAAATGTTGGGAATAAATTTCCAACTAAATAAAGCTGTAATTTATTTTTTAATTTTCGATTAAATCCATCAGAATCAGAATGAAAATCCCCCACAACTTGACAATACTCGCTGACAGGTCGTGAAAATAGACACTTGAAGTTCTTGTGTCAAGAGACACTGCTAAATCTCCAACACAGCACACAGCTTCCGCACAAAGCCCCACTTTTCATCGTATCCACTTGAGATGAAAAAGAAAACAAGCATCAGCTTTGGCACACATGCAGGCGGTCGCTGGTTTGCTCTACAAATCCATATTTGTTGAAATTAATTAAAAGATTTCCTTTGAGATAACTCCAATAAAAACAAAGTAAAAACCAAAAAGATGCTGCTCCGTCAAGTGCAATGATACTGGCAAACATATATCTCAGTATAGCGTGTATGTGTGTGTGTGTGTGTGTGTGTGTATATAATAACACACTTGAGATAAAAGAGCCTCTAGAGATGTACTAGGAATAAAAAGGAATTTATATGTTATGTACAAAAAGCAATGATCCGCTTTTCGTGTGTTGTGCAGCACGTAACCGTGTCACGAGTTACACACTAAGCCGACAGGTTAAGCCGGAGACGAAAAGTTGTTCGGATTTCACAGCGATGGCACGTCGGCGCTATATATGCTCCCGTGTCACGGAAAACCCTGCGAAAGTGACCCACCCGTGCAAAAGCTCTCGCTGAAAAATACACATGCGAGTACGGCGAAATAATAAAAGGGGTAACGAGAGAGATAAATTTTAAAAATAAGAACCTCCAAAAAGAGAGTAAAAAGCTAAAAGTGAGCGTGCCTGGTACACCAATACCATACCTGCCTTGCTGGATTTAACGTTCTCCCAACTGGCAATGGCAATGGCGGTATAACGGGAAGCCGAGGCATCTATCTACAATTCTACCTGCGCTGGTGTGGATGCTGCACACCTACAATCCCTACGGTGCATATACTCAGTGTTGGTGGCAGTCTGCTCTCGGTTTGGTATTATCTATAGTATGTACGTGTACAGTGGAGGTCTACCCATAATAGTATATGGTATATGGGATATGGGCCAGACTATACCGAGGTAAACCGGTGGCCAGCCGGAAAAATGCATTTTCCAACGGTTTTTAAATTTATGAGCCTTGGACAATAGCCGGAGAGCCATGCCGCTTCACGGTTAAACCTATATTCTATAGTTCTTCTCATGGTACATCATCCTCGCTTATACTTGAATGATTTTCCTCCTTTTATGTTTCTATTATACGCAGGATTTATCGTCAACACTTACAGATACAGACGACTCAACTAGTTGTAGTAGTACAGGAACATAATAAGGGCCTGGGGATTAGCTGTAAGGTACAAGATACTTCCGGGCTGATTTGCCACGTAGGATATAATACACAAAACAGGAAAAAAACCCTCAATAGGTAAAAGACATCTCAATTTGTCCGACTAAGCACGCATTATTACAACAGTTGTAATAAAACGTCATTATCCTTGTAATCTATGTATGTTCTGAACTTTATGGTCTTAAAAATAGTAAACCTTGTGACAGTTATAATTGTTGACTTTTTAATGACTCATATTTGTCGACGATTATTATTACTATTTTAATGAATCCATATTTTGGGTCGTATACTCTTTACGAGGGTGATATTTAACAGGGAGATGAGATAGACAGGAAAGTATACGGTGAAGATGTACCCTGGAAACAGTGAGTCGTAAAGCTTGTTGATGGGGCTTGAATACGTAAACCACTGGCAGGTCACGCTACTAAAATATACAGACACAAACAGATATAATATACGGTACATGCTGTTTATATGTGCGTCAAGAACTACTTTTAGTTTGCGTACAATAAGGCGGTGGATTATGACGCGGAATTGTCGCTGGAATATTCTCTAGTTTTCGGAAGCCAGAGGATTTACGCAATTTATACTGACGTTTATTTCCGGTTGTTCTGAAGCAGCCATATATACACAGACATTCATACAGAGAAGAAGGCCTTGTACCGAAACTATAACTATCTCTCACCCTATTCTAGACATTATATCCCTTCAACCGAAATATTACACCCTTGGAACTTATTCCGTCCTGGTGCAACACCCTGCATCTATCTCTATCTCTATCGTGTGAGTCGAGGTAAATTAGTCACAAACCCAAATAAAATCTCAAAAGTTCGTCCTCTGTCTCGCAATCCTGTGCAAATAAAGTTTCCCTATTGCTATTATAAAATTAACAACTGAATTTAGTGGAACGCAGTCGTGAAAACGGACATTAATTTTACGAGTGAAAGAAGAAAAAATGAGGATGTATTCAGCTGGTATAATCGACGAAATTAGTCGGGAAATGTGTGTGTAATATGGACGTAGGTGCATTGATGTATGTATGTATGTGAATGGTCATCCGGTAGCAAACTAACATATCTCACGTTATTCAATTAGAACCACAGCGACAATTGTTACTGGAGAGTTGATGATGTAGTGAGTTGAGAGGATTTCTCCCGGTACAGCGCAGTACCCTCCACGGAAGGAAATTCAATGGACAGTGGGTGGTTGTTCAAGTGCGTAGAGTAACGACAACAGAGAAGGCTATCTGAGTAATGTCCGCTGCAGATTCAACCGAATTTCCAAACCTCTTCCTTCTGTTCTATCCTTCTATTCGCTGTTCTGTTCATACAACACAACATGCAGCACAACACACCCACCAACCATTCTATATTGTCCAGAAACTACAGATATCAAAATTTGTGATCGCGAATCGCGGTTTGCTCTGCTGGGCCAGCCATTCGTCATCGATAATCATCAATTGATGAAACACCGCGGAACTAGAGCTTAATATAAGATTAGCATTACAAATTAACAGCTCCTATCATCCGTATAAACGAAATCATATTGTTCTTGGATCATGTCGCGAATCTAAATTGCTGGACGTAGATAAAATCCCATGATCAACTGTCAGTGAATGGCAATAGTTTACCAAATCCGAAATCTGACAACAGCCGTGTCAATTCTGACAAATGAATTCTCCTGGACAGGGAGTGAGAGCATAACCAGAATCAGAATCCCAAATAGGACAGGACAGTTGATACGTTTTAATTATTCCCGCCGGTAAGTTTAATTGACGGTTGATTATCCATTGTCAGGATATGTAATTAGTGGTTTAATTGGTTTTGTATGACACGTTTAATCTTTGGTCTAGCGCTGGGGAATTATTTGCCAGGATCTATTCAGTCCGGGTGCTTCTGGTATTACTTGCGTGTGAATTTCATCCGGTTATTAAATAATGTCGAGGTCACTATCAGAGTTCTTGCAAGTTAGGATCCTAATTGATTAGAAATTCCAGGTTCCAAATTCACATTTGTTTAATATTTTCGCAAATCTTAAATCTACATTCCTTCAACAATTCATAATAATCATAAATTATTCGCTTGGATGAAAACGAAATTCCCTTTTCACAAACTCGAGCTTACAGAATAAATAAATAATGATCTCCCGATGTCACCAAAGCATTTAACCGTGGATTTTACTGGGCTGCACATCCTCAAAACCACATATCATCCGTACTGAAGGTTTCGGAGCAGAAATACTCACTCTCACAGCCGTGGGGCTGCCGGTCATTAGTCTCGAGGCATCTCGGTGCTCTTAAACCGCAAAAAGTCTCATAATACAGGCTTGTATTATTATTCTTCTAGAGGCTTATCCTTACACAACACGCGTTACAATTCTATGTTTAGCAGTTAGCAGCAACAACCAACAACCAAATGTGAAAGGAGTCTCGCGATGAATCAAAGACAGGTGTCTTCCATTTATTTATAACCGTTCTTCTTAAACGGAATTCGCGTATGTACTCTGTCTCAGTTTCAGTTAACCGTTCATCTGGCCATTCATTCTGTCTTTTGGCTGCTGTCTTCTCAGTGTTTTCTGTCCCGAGCAATGAGCCCATGAATAGGCGCTATATTTAAGCCACCCATAGATCTAAATGAAATCAAATGAAAGAGAAAATATCTGCGGGCACCGAGCCACGATCTTGGGATGCCGATTCGAAGGAAAACTCTATCGCAAGCTTAAGCTCGGAGAATTTCGTTGATTCTTTCATCAGTCAACGTTCTGTCGGTTCAGTCCGCCCATCAGTTTTCTTCACTCTACCCTCTTCCTATCTCTTTACCTCTAAACCGAATTCGAAATAGTCGCATTGAACGCTGGCTCGCCAGGTCACGATTTCTTTTCAAACTGATGACAATAAGGACAGATTTGTTGGAAATCTTTACGGAAAAACTCGATGTAGATGCGTGTTGCATTCTTCCGACACATATATTTATTCCTGGCTTTCATAGGAGTCTTTTTTGACCCGATCCACTAGATTCCACGTATAACAGCTTTGGTATAAATAACTAAGCTTCATTGCTTCTGGTCGGTCATGAATTGAGATAGATTGTGAATCGTGGCTTAAAAATAGAATCGTCCTCAGTCTCAATGTACTTCTCTATCTTTATCTTTCTCTCGTTTTCCCTCTCGTCCAAGTGCAATTGCAACTGGTAGAGGGACTGTAAGTTGATCTCCATCTTCATCTTAATTTATTTAGTTCCCAATGAATGTATTCACTGATGATGATGAGGACTCCGGCGAGGACTTTGTTTTATATTATTTGCAATGACTGGAAATAAAGCTCGGAGTCGAGCGTGCCCGTGTACCGATACCAATAAACAATAAGAAGAGCAAATGAAATGAAACCAAACGAAAGGAAAGCAACGCGACGTGGGAATGTGCTACAATCATCGTTACAAATAAAAGTAAGTACAGCAAAACAAAAAGGTAAAAAAGAAAAGGAGAAGAGAGTCCAGCAAGAAATCTATATATATGTATATAAAGAAAAGGAAATAAAGCTTGAGGCCGAAGTAGAGAAAGAAGTTAAGGACTATTGGCTCGGTGTGATTATCGTTAAAGGACCGGACGATACACGGTGGACCGCCCGCTGCAGATCTCAAAGACGCACAAGTATATATACACTTAGACATCGACCACCCATGCTTACCAGCATCAGAAAGATCGCTAATTAACGATGACTGTACCCGCGCAATGCGTTATTGTTTTACCGCATACAAACGACCCACCTGTCTCCAGCGCGTGCTACTATACTATACCGCCACTAGTTGTTACCGTCTGTGCATACACCCGATCCTCATCCTCAACCCGGGTTTGCTTATTTATCCGTAGATTATCCATTTTTCCGGCTGGAACTACCAATTGCAATTGGAGAATTTCTTCCACATGTGGAAAAAATATATAAGCTATCTTATAGTTAATTTATGCTCTGCTTGGAGATTATTCTCTGGTAAATTAACAAACTAAAACTGAGAAAACATCCTATATATTCTATCTCCATATTAATCTCTTAGTTGTGAAAAGTTTTACGTTAAATTCTGCACCCCATAGTTGTTAACAGCTTCTGCCTCAGCAGTCGGTACTCTAGCTGCTGCAACTACTTTTGCATCCCAATCATATCCTTACTCGGTTCACTTTATTCTATTTCTCATTTTGACTTTTCATTTACACCAACATTGTACATATATATATACATATATATATATATATATATATATATATATATATAGTGTAGTCTCGGGAATAGAAGTTAAACCGAGGGATAAAGAGAGAGCTGTATACAACAGCTGCACAAAAGTTTGGCAAACCTTCTATCCACGGTTAGGTCGCACGTCGAGAACCTCGTGACTTTAATTCACCACCGTGGTGGATTCTTACTGCACCAGAACCACTAGCAGCCCAGTTCCCGGGTCTTGGTTCGGTTAACGAAGAAACTTTACAACAAGTAGTCAGTACTCTCTACCTTCGTGACTCAATGAACTTGAGAATAAACTTTTTTATATAAAATATTAACGAAAGAATGAGAAATATAATAATTCCGAGCTGGCTATCAATTAAAAACATTTTCCACTGAATCAAAAGTTAATTGAATGATTTATGTACTTGGATAAATTATTAAACTTTTAATGGACTTTTACAAAGATTTACTATCTGCTTTATTAGATTTTGCAATGTTATTTTTTTTAGTTGTCAAATAATATAATGAAATACGGAAAAAAAGTGCAAATAGATTGAAAAATGTTTCAGTACATTGAAATACGTCAGGGTTTATTGGAAAACGACAGAAAGTAAAAAAATTCTTGATATCGGTTTGATATTTTTCATTTTTCGAAGATTGGAAAAAATTCACATTCTAATATTGAATTTTTTATATATTTTCTGCAGTTTAATAAATTTAAAAGTCTTTAAAAAGTGTTATTAATATTAAAAAGACAGATGTGGTTCGTAATTAAAAAAAAGTAATATCAGAGTTAATAAATAAAATAAAGGGGTGAGATATTATGTTTATTGTCTTATTTATCCTGGAAGCCTCAGTCACAGTGGAGTAGATCAAAGAAAATTAAATGATGAGACAAAAAGGTTGGTTCCGTTGAAAGAGAACGAGAAGAACCTTATTCTAAATGGGCATATTCTTATTATTTTTCATCCCGTATTTTTCATCTCTTGTTAGAATCCATTTCTTGGTCTGGTTTTTTTCCGTGTCTTGGTGGTTGCCGGGGACTGTCTCACACTTAGCTGGTCTCTTTCATCAGCAGAGCTCCTGCGACTACTCAACTCTTCCTCAGCTTACAGTGTATAGCCTCTGTACTTGATTTATAGTTTTTAATTTGAGTCTCATTTCAATCCCGACAAGAATGGAGCGGGAACGCGAGTCAGAGTTTAAATAAAAGAATAAAAAAAAGGTAAATTAAAATAAGGAAATACTTTAAATAAAAGGAATAAAATGCTGAGGAAAAAAATTAAAAAGCACGATACACTAAAGCCCCTAGCTCAGAATCTCCGATCTTAAGTACTCGAGCATTTTATCAAGTCTTCAAGCCATGTATTTCAGTGTCTACTATTTTTCATAACTCTATTTAAATATATTTACATTTTTCCCTTTATATTCTCTCTCTTATTCTCATTCTTATTCCTTTTTCCGGTGTTGTCTATTTAATTAATTAATGTATTGCACCCTCGCTAATATTTTAATGACAGTCGGTAATTCACCTTCTATTTCCATCCGTCTGGTTCTGATAGTGCTCTAATTTATTCCACGACGGCGTCTTTAAATCGACATTCCAGAACTGTATGAAGTTTAATTGAGAAAATGGTCAGTATCAAGCGGAATACGACGTGAGAATTACTTTCGACAATTAACTTTCTCACCACGTACGCCAGATAATACTTTAAACGATTTTTACTTTTTTACTAAAAATTCTCCGGTTACTTTTTCCAAACAAAAACTTGAATATTCCTCAAACTTTTCAAGTAATTTTAAGTTTTTTATTAGTTTAAACTTTTCCAAATTTCACATGCTGTTAAATTTTCCTCACATATACATATAATGTAAATGTATAATAATAATAATAATAATAATAATAATAATAATAATAAGTTTTTTTCCTACTATAAAATCGATAACTAATTAATAAATTTTATTTTATCAAAACTATTAGTCATTGTCAAAAAAAAATTTGGCGTGAACAAAAAAAGTCTTTGTAAAGTTTCCGATGAATTTAAAATGACAGTCGATTAAAGAAAATTTAAAGTTTGACTTTTTATATATTTAGTTTTATTATTTTTTGGTATGATCCACATCAGCGGTTACATAAACTTTAATGGCGCCGGTAAATGAAAGTAGGAGGGAGCGGAGTTTATATGAAATAAGAAAAAAATAATAAAAAGTAAAGTTTAAAATAAAAAGTAAAAAATAAAGATGGCTTCCCTCTACTCTGTTCTCTCAGCTTGGATGATATAGCCAGCCAGTGTCTTTAATTGCGCGGGTTTGATCGATGGTTCTGGCGGTACGTGACACCGAGGGTGGCTTAATTTCGTAGCCGACAAAGACTGGCTCCATGGGATGGATATACCGAGTAGAGTGAACGGTGAGACCAGATCCGGCGAGTGTTAACTCGAGAGAGACCCAGAACCAGAACCAGACAGCGAGAGTGACAAGGGAGTTGGAAGTTTGTTCTCACCTGCGTGATATACGGCCTCGCTCCACTTACCATCACTTGCCTTAACTTATACTTATACTTACACTTATGATTCGTGATACACACGTGGGTGTAACATCATCAGTTCATTTTTACTTCCTCTTACCGTCATTGTTGTTGTTAATATACTACTCTTGTTTATAAATATCACAGTCATAGTCATGCCAGCATTATTTACCCCGCAATCGTCACGGAATTCACGGATTCGTTTAAATTATCTCCGACACCGCACTTCTTGCTTCATAATTCTTATAATCGTTTCTTTTTTATTTTTTTGACCTATATAAGCGGGATTGATCGTGCAAACTATAATTTAATAATCAATTTGTGGCTTGAAATCAAAATTCTCTGAATCATTTCCATCAAAAATTATTACAAATTATATTAAACATATTTATGAAGTTTCTGAAGGAAAAATCCTTTCAATTTTAATTAAAAAATTTAAATAACCCTATCAAATATTAATAAACTCGGGTTATGAGGCATGGGCCCATAACCTGTAGGGATACTTCTATTTGCTCAGTTCCACTGTTTTCTTAATTGTGCAACCGAGATTGAGCAGTAAAGCAAACTATTAACTGGTTATCAATAAAAAAAAATGCGGTTAGCATTAACAAAAGTAATTCCAAAGGCGGGACATAAAACGGAACATTACCGTAAAACCACAAAGGAGCGGAATAATAGGAGCATCGAAGATGTAATCCGTGAAGTATGATGACAGTAAAAAATAGACGAGCGAGGAATAATAAAAAAAATGTTAGTCCATAAAAATGAGGAAGAAATAAAAAGAAAAAGGTGTTAGAAAAACGTAAAGAAAGAAAGGGCAATGGAAGCTAGCCAATCTTCATTGGAGCACGCGCTTGAAATATCGGCGCATGGGGAAATTACTCCCTGATGTAAAATTCCGGTCTGATCTCAAGGGTTCTGGGCGTCATACAATTTGTTTCTCGCTTATAGTACACCCTGGAACAGAATGAAGGGGCTAGAAAAATATCCTCTATGACTACGGCGATGTCCAAGATGTAATATCACGTCTTACCATGATTACAATAACTAGACTATTTTTTAATATTAATAATTGAACCCGAAATACATTTTTTACTTTCAAAATTTTTTTTCTTATTATATTCTCGGCACAAAAGATCTGGCGTAACCCTTGTGGTTTAGTTAAGAGCTTTTATTTCTTGGTACTCAGCGCTATACAAGAGATTAAATTTCCCTATTGATATTGATGGGATAAAGGATCACTGTGAAAAATTTTACCCGAGATAAATAGACTCTAGGATCCCAGTGGAGAAATATAATAATAGAATAAGAAAAAAAAATAATAATAATCGGTGGGGAGTATCTCAACCGTCATTAAGTCCGGCTCCGATAAGTGAATTTAATCATAAGCAGCTAGCGTACGAGTCACCCCTGTGCAGTGTTTATTCAATTCGCGGATCGAGGATCGGGGATCGGGCCCCCGTCCTTCGTTTTCTCGGTTCACTCGTCATAAATGTTTATTCAAAAAGCTTACTACTCGACGGTGATGTCGATCTTTAGCCTCACGTATATTCCTCCCTTGTGTTTAGTGCTTACGCCCGACACCCAGCCGACATGCAGGCAGGCTATAGAATGCAGATAATATAAGCTTAGGCTCACTTGTGCTTAATGTGTACTCAAGTTAAAGTTTGTCGCTCTTTTTCTCACTCGTATTCCATTTATTATTAAATATGTCGTGTCGTTTTTGCTCACTCGGTGTATTGTCAACCCCAACAACTATTCAGCGGCGAGGCTAGACTTGTATATCCCCTTGATACGACTGTCGTGAACGCGTAAGACCCTTATCGTGCTCGCCCACCCTGCGTGATGCTCACCCCCGTTATTATTAATAACAATGATAATAATAATTCTCAAACCAACCCATCCGTCCTCCAACTCCGCTCGCTCGGTTATGGATTTATGCATAAATATTTCCCGATCTTTGAATTATTTTCGGAACATAAAATACGGATTACTGACGTCTCAGGTATTCAATAAATTTTATAAATTATACACTTCATTTATTTATTGTCATTATTTTTTCTTTTTTAGCTATTAATTTTACTTTTTTGTCTTTAAAATGTTGGGACATTTTTATTCAATAAAATATAAGAGACAAATCCAATTTCATAGTAAAAAATTTATCTTGAAATGTGAAACTACATAAAATATGTATAAAAATATATATATTGATACTTTTATTTTTTTATATTCCTTCGATATTATTGATGAAGCCTGAAAGATATATTTTTTTAATTTTTTCCATACATATATACATTTTTTATGTATTTAAACTGCTCTAAAATATATAAAACATCCACTAGCTCTTAAAAATATATTTTTTTATCTCAGTTAATTTTTAATTTTAATTTTAAAACAGCCACCCCGTTTAAAAATAAAAACAAAATATAATATATATGTGTATGATAACCCTTTATATGAATTATAAGTCTTTGGTGGTCACGGGGCAAAGTTGTTGGAGTCTGTATGCCGGCGAGATATAGATCGGCAAAACACGAGGATGCACTTTGAATTGTCCTCGGAGTATTCAAATTAAGTCTCGGAAATTTCGTCTATTTTCATCCACACTAGACTCGACTCCGCACTAAACTCGACCGAGAGCATTCCCGTGCTCTTCTATTATCATGAGTAACAGGTCATTCACATAAATTGTAATTCAAATATTATTATATATACACACATATATATTGTGTTTGTGAATGCCAAGCCAAGACAAAGCCTTTAAATTATTTTTCCCGCAATTAAAACTCGCTTTATAAATTAAAAAACTTTTAACGATTTCTCGGATCAAAAAAAAAAAAAAAATATTATTCAAAAATACAAATTATGAGTTTATACTCGTACAATTAAAAGTTTTTTTTATTGAATGAAATATATTCACCATAGTTATAATAAAAATAATAAATTTTGTAACTATTGAAAAACTCAATTTTAGATTTCAAAACTAATTTAAATCCGTAATAAAGTCCATAAAATTTTCCATATCTCCATATATTGGTACACATAAAGTATGTGATCAATTGAGAAACTTTTCAATGAAACTTTTTCCGTCGCCGCTACACATACCATTTACATACTACATACTTTATACATACATACTTAAATCCCCATCTACACCATGTATCTCATACATATATATAAAAAAAAAATAATAATTCCATTCTCATTCCTCAGCGCCTCGATTATAAACTTAATCGTCTGGTCTCAATAACCGACACTTAATTGCTTTAATTAATTAAGGGAACAAAGGCTGCTGCTCTAAGTCGCTCTGCTGACAATAATAATTCCACTTTAGTAGTCGTTGTTACTTGCATCATATAATATTTATTATTGTCTTTTAAATACACCGAGCCGAGCCATCATACTCCTCCTCATCGAGCATTTCCGCTTCCTTTATCCACAATATTCGTTTGGTCTTCGGTTTGTTAATACATCAGTCGGTCTTCTCTCTATTATACCCCTCCAGACAATATTTATTAATAAATATTTATCCTCATATTTAAATTTAAATTAACATTAATAAATACAAGCATTAACGATCCCGAGACTCCTCGGTCGTCATTCGTCATTAATATTCCTAACTAAAATATATTACCCAACACAGAGTACACATTAGCGGTAAAAATATTTTCTGTAAATCGTGAGTTAAATTGCTTTAAGCTCATGTAGATATGACAAGTTATATCATCAGTTATAAATAACTAAAGTATGTATGTAATATAACAACCATGTCTTTTATAGTTATTTTATATTTTATACATCTACTCATCATTTCTCGTGGTCATGCGGTACCGCGAAAAGACCAGTCTTACCCCCCATCGCTCTAAGCTTGGATCATCAAAAAAAAAAAATGAGAATTCTAAAAAATCCCCTTCAATTCTTGCACAAAAACGATGATAAATGTTCCTAGACATCGCAAATGTGAGAATTGAATTGATCCTCCGGCAAACAGCAGCCCTCAGACGTCCCCCAGCTGAGCTCCAAAACAAAAGAACTCTCCAACGGGCATTGACAAGCCATGTTTGACGGGAGAATCAATGCCAGTCGGTTTTACCGGCAATAGATAAAGAGTGTCGCTTCAAAATCGCTCAAGACTCTCATCTCTTTCATCTTCCATCTTTCATCTAGCTCCTTATCTCATCTCCCTGCGCCTCTTTAACTGACTCAAAACTCTAGCTCTGGCTCTAGCTCTAGCTCCCAGATGTAGAGCCTCAGAGTTGCTGGAGTTGCTGGAGAAAACAGCAGCCAGCAGGAGAACATTGCAAGGTGGTACGGGTTCTCTTGTTCGTCCTCATCCACATCTTTTGCTTCATATGTGTGTATGTATGTGGATAACATACCTTTGCCTTTACCTCTGCCTCAACTCGACGGTCGATCGTACTCCAGGGCGATAGCACAGACTGTACAGAACCGGTTCCCGTAAGTAAGCTTACCATCCCCTTACTTCAGGCCCCTCTTCATCGCGAGTTTCAGCTCCTCGACGCTCATCCTCTGCTCTAGTGTGCTGCTGAGTGTACAATGTACTGTGCAGAGAAGAGAAGAGTATACATTTAGCTGCTCTCAGTCTCTCTTCTCAGGCCACCAGTATATTCCAGTCTATATATAATAATATAATAATGTCCTTTGTTTCACACTAGGTTAAGTTCTAAGATTCCTATTCTGTTCTCTTTGGTAAAGTAGAGAACTCCACCTCCTCTGGAATCGAACCAGTCAGCTCGAATGCCAACTGGAGGTTACTGCAGGCCATCGCCTAAACCGCACACCAGTAAACCCACTCGAAGAAGTAAAGGTTTAGCTCTTCCTGGTCGGCGGTCCTCTTACTCGGACTTGAGAGATCTCGAGTACTCCACTCGAGAGCTCCAAAGACACGAGGTATTTTAACCGTTGTCCTAGTATAGGATCCTCTTCTGCCCTACACCCTATATCCCTTCGATCTCTATATCGACTTCTTTCTCTGAGTATAGATGTAGAGGGCAGAAATGGCAATAGCCAAAGCCGGGCTTTCTGCTTCCAATGCCACTTTTATTCGAGTCATATATCTCGGAGGCTGGCTTTATCTTACAATGATACTTTAGAATAGAAGGTCTGAGTAAGCAGTCTGAGATGACTCGGACTCAAGTACAGATTACTTTTACTATTTTCTGAGGTAAAAGGAATTATATTTATAAATCGCAGAGCTTTAGTTTTGTTTCTTTTGATACTGCCAAAACTTCCCTTGGACATTCAATTCATTTTTTTTTATAGTCTGTTTAAATTTTTTTATTTTATTTCATTGATTTTTCTCCATACTAATAAAAGAATTTTTTTTTTTATAATAAATAATTTTCTTCAAAAAAATATTCAATGAGTACAATTAAGCCTTCAAATATGTGCTTAAGATGAAATAACACAAAAAAAATTTAATTAAAAAGGAAACGCCTGGGAAAAATGTTAATAAATGTACCAAAAAAATGTAATAGCATTAAAGTATGTAAATATAATTAGCTCGTCTAAGTAAATTCCTTTCTTGAGTTTGCACATGCAGGAATACCGTCTCCACCACATATTACTGTGGTAATATATATTGTACAGAGAGCAAATTTAGCAAAATGTATATACTCAAAGCAGCTTGTAGTGCAGAAAAGCCAGATCATCTTTTTAAATATTTATACCCGTAGAATTAGGAGCTCATATGAACACACGCCAGGTGATATCTCTCGGATATTTACGTAGTCATAGAGTCATTACCTCTGTATGGAACGAAATTTAATCGTAGATTTGTCTTGGAGATAAAAGACAGAAATTCCTGGGTAGTGATCCACTGTACAACATTCTGCATTAAAAATGAAATAAGTGGCTCACAGAATAATACACAGACTGTTGATGTTGAATGTTGATGCTGTACCTTGGGTTCACCGGCAATTACACCATTACACCGCTTACTACTAATACTAGCTGGAGTATGTAGCTATTAAACTGTGGCGGAAAAAAGGGGCTAAATAAAAATATAAAAATCGGGGAAAAAAGGTAAATAAAATAACATAAAGGCACCGACAAATAACTTAACCGCCTTAAGACATATCATGGCCAAGTTTCCGATCGTGTTCGAGTGCGAGAACGATGCAGTCACGTAAGCCATGCCATATTGCTGTTCGTCACGGGAACGGAAACCGCTCTCATTTCTATAGTACTGCACATACAGCTTACAGTAAGGACGTAAGGACTAACATACAGCACCAGTGCCTAACATACAGTACCTACTGCCTACCATGCAGTCAGTCAGTCCTTGGCCACGAGATTTATGCTTTAATAATCATTACCAGAGATGAGGACTTAAAACTTGCGTGTACGGCTTCCACACACATCCTCGCTCCACACTTTTAAATTAATAGTATGTGCATATTTTCCTCCTGTTTTTGTTTAACTCTTTGTTACTATCATTATTATATTATATTATATTATATTTACCCGGGTAATGATGAGTAGAGTAGAATATGAACCATGAGCCATGAGCCATGAGCCATGAGCCATGAGCCATCAGCCTTTTCTCATATTATTGCAATAACTTTTAGAGTTTAACTCCAAGTATCAACACAAGTTCTTCCCCTTTATTATACGATATGATGTCTACTTCTGTAGCTCTTTTCCTTAGCACTCTACTCTACCTGCATTACACACTCCACATATCCTCCTACTAGACACACACTCATGCACACCTCAGATAATCCAACGTGTAGATCGCACACGTATTTGTGTATATTGGCATAAAGAAGCCAAGCCTGGAATGAGAATCGAGAATTTTATTCACCCGGAGAGCTCACTCATATGTTATGAACTTTATGTGTGCGTGTGTGTGTGTGTGTGTGTGTGTGTGTGTGTGTGTGTGTGTGTGTGTGTGTGTGTGTGTGTGTGTGAGCTGCATGAGGACTCTGAGCAAAAGTTAAACTGTGCTGAGCCAGAACCAACATGGCTCCGTTACATTCCTTTCGACTGCCGAGTATGAGGACGAGTAGGATACTCTCACCGACATTGTCTTTAATCTGATCTCTCGTGTATGTAGTACATCACACACGAATTTTTTTATTTTATTATTGTTATAATCCACAAACTTATGTCACTATTGTCTAGTTTATTCACCAGACGCATGTTACTTAATTGAATGTTATTAATTGTCTTTACTGTTACTAAATACATCCGTTTTTAGAGCACAGCCATGAACTTTAGACTCTAAATTATTAATTGTAAGCGAATAGGATTTCATAAATAGTAATTTAGTTTTTTTTTTTTTAATTTCGTAAAAGTCATTTATTTTTTTGGAGGTGAAATTTTTATTTCTTCATACCCAGTGCTCTTATTATGTCAATAAATTTATTTTTCATCAATGAAAATAATTAATTTTTTTAATTAAAAATTTTGTTTCTCTTTAATATTAATGAAAAAATTACTATGGGAAAATATTTATTTTTCAATCATTATTTTGATTTATTATTTATAATATTAATATTAATATTAATATAATAAAGAAAATGTGTACTAGATAGATATTGCATTATTTAATTAAAATTTTATCGGATACGATATCAGTCGAGTGAAGTAAATAAAAAGTCATGAGAAAATAATAAAAAAGAGAAACTCTGAGTGACTGTGACCCTTGCAGTCATGCTGATTGATCAATAATATACAACTAATCAATAATAATTATATATTTCGTCGAAGTATATGATTATTATTATAATTATTATATCTAAGCTTGGGATTATTAAACAGTGTATCGAAATATTTATATTTACGCAACTAAAAACTTGGAGGCCGGAGGTCGCTGTTTATTATCATTAGAAATGTCAAATAACTAATATATTTTATTTATTTCGGACAGTAATTGGGCCAATAAAAATATTTACTTTCTTCCCTGAGGAAGGACGGCTTTTTATGCGTTCATACTTTGATATGTGTACAGATATAAATATATAAATTAAGATTACAGTGGGTTTTTTTTGTCGATGATCATTATTTCAGTAAAAGTAACACAGCCCTCTGCTTATATTTTATTTTATTTTATTTATCGTGTTGTTGTTGTTGTTGTTTTTTTGTGATTGTTATGGTAGATAGAGAGTTTTTGCTTCTATTAGATTTTTCCTGATCCCGAAAAGGAAACGGCAAGGTAGCAGCAACGTGGCTGGAAAAGAAATAGCTTCGTTTCCCGAATCGACCGTGTCAGCTTGATTAGCTCGGTATAACCCCATGCAACTTTCATCCCCTTATATTGTGTACCGTGTCCTGTCTTCGAGACGATGAGAGAAAACAAAATCTCTCGTTTCGCTGATCATCATTATGACAGATTTCATTTTACCGTTGTTTCGTGATCAGCACACGTCGAATTATCTGATAAATTTAATCATAGAAAAACAATCAGAAAATTTTTTTGAAAAAAAATCATTTGTAATAACTCTTTTTAATTACTAAATATTATTTATTAATTATTATTATCAATTTTTAAGAAAATTTATATTATTAAGAGAATAAGTGAAATTTTGTGCTAAAATGGGTTTTTATAGTTAATCTCTAGACAGATAATTAAGAAATAACCTTGTATCTCGTGAATTACTGACATTTTTAAAGATATAACCTCATCCCGATGTTACACTCATCAAGACCTTTCATTCGAGTACCCACATCAATTTTTCATATATTTATATATATTATATATGTATATATAAAAAATATATCAAAAATGCATGTGGGTATTCAAATGAAAGCTCTTGATGAGTGTAACATCAGGATGAGCTTATATCTTTAAAAACATCAATAATTAAAAAAGTAAAGTGCAATTTAACAAAAATCATTATTTATTTATATTGCAGAAATCACGGCAGTCACATAGTGACTAGTTTATTATTATTCAAAATTAAAAAAAAAAATATTTTCCTCCCCTGGATCTCAACAAGAAAAAAAAAGCAACAATTTCTAAAAACTAGAATAGAATAGAGTAATCCCGAGTATAAAAAAGCGAAATGTGTACGAGTGTTTAAGTGCGTGGTTGGATGGATCTTTTACGAGTGAAAAGACGTTTTACCGAGTGCAGGATACCAGATGTTCGATCTGCCACTCCCACCTCACTCTCTGGCACTATGGGACGCATTACTGTTGGCTATTCTTCCATATATCTATCTATACTTCTCCATATGTACTTTAAACGTCCATATATACATATATAATATATCCTTTAACGGAAGACAAGATATAGAGCCCGGTTGATTTTACTAGGTATGTGGGCGTATTACTGATATATCTTCTCTTCTCGTAGCAAAAGTCCAAGTGTAAATGTACCCTTAAGAACGATCGGCAGAATAGGACTATCCTTAATCTCAATTCGCAGAGTCTATCGTTGCGTCTGTGTCTGCTGGAGATACAAAATAATATCTGGAGAATAGAATTGAAAGAGGGACTCGATCATTGACATAGGAGCTGGGAGCTCTAACAATAATGAAACAATGTAAAATGCTGGTACACAACTGGAGAGAACACTACCGGCAATCTAAATTATCCACGTCACACCTTTGCTGTGAGTTAACCTCAAGGCAATTCATGGGGTTTTGCGCCTTGACAAATTGCTTCAATTACTCGACCGCTCGGACAATTAATCGTAACTGCTTTTATTAATCTTGACTGCTTTTTAATTAACCACCGCTGACCTTTGTACACAGACTAACTGCGGACTACCTGTCTCCGAGCCTAAAGAAATCCCTTTCCCATATAATATAATATATAATGCTCTCTACTCCGTATGGTATGAGCTGAGTCGAGGCAAAAAAACAAATACGCTGTTGCCTGTTTCATAACGATGCTTTCCAACCAAACCTAAAGCATACACACAATAATACAATGCTCCTTTTTATATTCCGCTAAATCTCTCTATGAACAATACAACACATTATTTATATTTATATTTGTATACGTTATTATCATTGTGCAATTTAAGTCCCGGCTCAACTACGAGCGGTAATATAATACAGCAACAGTCTACTGTGATAGCGATGGTGATAGGAAGAAAGCTCCACTGACAGTTGAATAAAAACTATCGATTTTTCCGAACACACCCATCCTTCCCCATTCTCTCTCCAAGTTTTCTTTTAGATTTTATTCTCCGGTTCTGGTTCTTGCAAAAAATTGTTTGAGTTAAATTAAACTCTTGCATAGTTTTCTCTGAATTTTAATTCAAAACTCGCGTGTAGAGCTTCGAGTAGATGCTTTAGAGAATATAGGAGCTTCCAGTAAGGCATGGGAATATTTTTCCGAGCACGCGAATTTTAAATTGAAAAGCTTCGGCTAACAAAATCATACAAAAACTATTTTTTTTTAGTTAAACCTATTTATATGAACTCGGGGAAATATTAAAGACTTGTTTTGTCTTTTCAAGGATTATTTTGTTATTTTTTTTTTTTTTTTTTTTTTTTTTTTTTTTTTAATATTTAAACACTGATAGAAAAATTTTTTTACTGATTATAAAGTTATTTATTAATAAAATAGCAATAAAAATTTTTTTGAATAAAATTTAATAAACTTAAATCACTTGATATTAAAAAATAAATTATTAATAATTAAAAAAAAAAAATTCTAAATACAGCCAATTAAATAAAAACTCCAAATAAAATCCTTCAATTTACCCGACGAAAAATGACGTCTAAGTATTTAATAAAAAAATACATAAAAACATTGAAGCGTGCTCGGTAAGTTTGTTTATTCGTAAATTAATTGGTTGACTTGAGCGAAAATAAGAAAAAAGCCCCTTTTAGATCAAAGAATGTCGAAATAAGTAAACTTATAAACTAGCAGATCAAAGCTACAAAGTTTTCTGTGTATCCATTTAATCAGATACTCGAAATGAGTATTAACTCACTATATATCAATTTTATTTGTTGAAAAGCTCAATTCGTCTGTGCTACTTATATTCGGAACAACTCTGCCGGCCGATATATAAACTCAAATATATATATATGAGAATTTATATTTATAAGACATATCAAAGTGCCTTGTATCAAGTGAGTCGAAATTCGGGTCTGCATTTATGCATGTGTGCGGGCAATCGACGATCAAAGGCAAAGCAATTATACTGATGGTTTTCGCATCAAACGGCTGCAGTGTTTCTCTCCCGGTGGTATGTTATACTCCTCACCGGGCTGGCTCCTACATATTCAGCTGATAGACATCTCTAAATACCTATATATCATACATATACATCAGACATCTACCTCCCAACAAAGATGTTTCTGCAATAGACACTCCAACACAGCAGCCGATACCGAGCCCACCCGAGCATGATTCAATAAGACAAATATATCTATATTATATAGTCCGAATAGAATTATCCGTACAGAGCAGTAGCAAGTACAGGCTTTGTGCTTTCACTTGTATTGATAGCTACATCCGATTCAAATTGACATGAACCTATTTACAATAAAGCCTGACGATGTAGATGTCTGATACGTGTTCAAGTGTTCACCATTCACGTCTCTATCGCATAGCAGCATCGAGTCTGTGCCACTGATACATATATCCTACAATATACATATACAATATATAACACATTACATCCAAAAGTTAACCGCTGGAATATAAGATCTACTGACATAGTTTGAGATGACATCTGACCAAATATTTGGTCTGTCCTCACTCACGTCTATTTATCTTCTTGATTCTTCTATCCAAGAGATACATATTTTTCATACAATACAATAACTAAAATATATTGAAGATAGATATATACATATAATATGTACAATAATATAAATACCGATATTCATGATGATACTGATGTTATTTCTTCTTTGTGTTTCAGGTAAGAGTCAAACGTTAGCTGAACCGAGAAAATAAACGACAGTATGAGTGAGTCTTGGTGTTGTCTCATCGTTTTATTTTAAAAATTCACGGCCGGAGACTGTGAGTATGAAAATCATGGATATTTGAGACCCCACCCAGGTTGATAATTATTCATGGAGGCCTCGGGCCCTCGGGATTATGTAGATAGATAGATAGAATGAAAATTTAAGAGAAAATAAAGTAAAACCCTGGATAGATTTTTATTTTAAATAAAAATACAATATATGGGACAAAAACGAGTTTGGGGTTTTCTTTTATCACTTCATTAGCCGGCTGTCTCTGATTTCGGCCCTATTTTATTACTAATCACTGTTTCAGGCACTATGATGCTTATATCTATCCTACATCCAGCCTGTTAAGTGAAAGCCGTCTTATATCTGGATAGATATAATATAAATTTATTTATAAATACTAGGTGGTTGTCGAGAGGCATTAAAAGCGTTTTTGAGCGGTTATCTAAATTAGGTACTTTGCCTGAGTGGATGCATGATATATATGTTATGTTTATAGCTGGAAACTCTCGGATGGTGGATGGTGGATGGTGGATGGTGGATGTAGGATGGCTAAGCTCTATATATATCCTCAAGGCATCTTAATTTAATGTTGTCACTAATATACAACAGAATACCCTACAAATAGTTTTATCATCTCGCAATTAAGCGATGGATTAATATAATTACCCCATACCGGGATTAATTAAACGCTTTTGTAATTGAAGTATAAATTATCCTCCATCCGAGGAAGTAAGCAATGAGGCTTTTGTAAAAATTCTGTTAATAACTCGGCCAATTAAGTAATGACTAGTGACTAATGACTAATCACTATTAACCACGTAGCGTTTATTAACCCACTTTTTATTAATAGATCTGTGAGTACAATCCGATGAGAGTGCACTTTTTTGCCCTCAGGGCTCGGGTCGTGAGAGGTTCTAGAGTCTGTGCACATACACAGAAAAATTCACTTGAATTAAGTAAATAATTTTGAAAAATTTCATCTTCTTGATTTGAATAAAAAAACTCTTTAAAATTTTTATCTAAATTTTTCTGGCAATAATTACAATGTTGCTTTGCAAATATGACCTCTCAAGCCTTACATCAATTGTTGAGCAAACGTGTGGGCTGATGCATGCTCTCGGAAGCTCATTTTTCCGCGTCGACTGAAAATGAGCTTTCTGATGGCCGAAATGGAGGGCAATAAAATGCGGAGTAGCCGGCTGATGGCAATAGATGCGATCGTGACGTGAGAAGGCCGCTGTTAGGCGGGATAAAAGTGCGAATAGGTATTTTCTTCACCCGAGACTATGCTACAGGAAAGGAGTAGCTTAGCTTAGTCGATGGACGGCAAGCATAAAGGGAAAATCGGGTGTTGGGAATAGAATGAGGAGTAGAGGGCGAATTCGCCGGCGGCGTCTCTTCTCTCTCATACTTTTGCACGTTGAGTGGCGTGTCGGAGAATAGCACACAGACACAACAGAGCGCAGTGAGAATGAAAGGAAGTTTAACGTAGTGTAACACTGTAACTGTAGAGAAGGAGTAATGTATGTATATGGATGTACAAAGTGGTGTAAGTCGGTGTAAAGAGGCAAGAAAAAGAAAAGACTCGTGGGACTCGTATTGCGGAAGAGCCATGGCCACTTGGAGGGTAGAGAAGAAGGGACCCTCGGTCTTTTCGCGTAAAATTTACTGCGTTAAACGGCCGCCTACGCCCCAAGGAAATATACATACATTTTTCTCTTTCTTTTTGTGTGTGTGTGCAAGCTCCGACCAAAGCCCCGTGCTCGGCATAGCATGGAGGCACTTGATCTCAGCACACTGCTCCATCTTAACGACTTCCACTTAGTCTGGTTCCATTTGCGAAAAGAATTGTAAACCAGTACGGTGGTGCAGGCATTAAATCTTATTTCATCCCCTGATCTCTGCCTCGGCGTACTTTGTGCGGCACTTGTTCTGATTTAAACTTTTAAATGTTCCTGGGTGGTTTTTTCTTTCCTGTAAATTTGATATCTGAGAGGGCGTGGATTAAATTAAAAGTGATCCGAATAGAAACAAACTTGGGACTGCGGTGAAACTCGGGGTTCAACTCGATGAAATGAATCAACATTTTACGAGTATAGTCCTAGAGTTTCATCCGAGATAGTGAAGGTTTTTATTTATATTTTGTTCGGTCCGCGTACGAATGTCGAATTACCTTCTGGATCGTCTCACGAGAATACGCTTTCCTGGTGTAATAGTGTACATGACCGACCGGTGACATCATGAAAAATATGTGGTATTCAAGCACATGCCAAGACATTCCAACCAAAAGCTATCTCGACACTTTGCGTTCCTGTAGGTAGCCTCACAACCGCAGGGGAAATGACTCTCTGTCATTTCGTCTATCTCTATATAGATAAATACATATATGTTATGTATATATATATATATATATATATATATATATATATGCGCTGGTGAAAATGTTATAGAATTTATACTCAAGACTGCACCAACTCAGATAAATTTTATCCCTCGTATTTTTATGACTCTCTGCTCTGCTGGTTTATAACTCAAACTATTTTTCAAAAATAAAATACCCAATCATATTTTTTGTAAAAAACACTCCTAAGCGGGCAATTTACTTTGTTTAATAAATTTTTTATTTTATTTTCATAAATAAGAGACTTTTTAGAAATAACTTTTATTGAAAATAAATAAAACATATTTTCAATTACCATTATAATTAAAAATAATTAACTGCATGAAATATTTATCAAAAGTATCATTCGTTGTTTTTACATTTTCATTTATATATTTTTAATGTACTTCAATTACACTAAAAAAAAATTTACAAGCAATAAATTTTTGATAAAATTTTTTGTCCACCGATCCAGTATAAAATAATTTCCATTAAAAGAATCCCCATTATTAAAAAAACAACTTTCCTAAAACACAAAGACAATATCACTTAAAAAAAAAAAACTAATCGTGGAATTCGGATAAAGATAATAACTTGTTCCTCGGGAATGAGTGTCACGGCGCCGACTTGAATCCAAGAATGCCATTCGCCTTGTCTAGCGTCTGCCTATAATGGCAGCTCGGACCGAGAGATAAGCCTAGATAGGTTCCACAGCATCACATCGCCATCAAAGACCACTTATTTAAAAGCCTCAATCTCTTACTCCCCACATATGTAGAAAACCGTTTAGCTACGTCCATATTGTATTCCCAGCAAACGAGTAAAAAACAAAGTGGAACTCCACATCGATATTCGAGTATCGGGTCTGCATTACAGTCTGGAGCTGCGGTTGCAAATCATTCGGAACTTCACCGCGGTATAACGGATGGATTCCGGCCGGAAGGTTCAGGTAATTCCGATCCGATTACCGATCTTCTTGCTATATGTTATATGTTATATATTATATATAATATGTTATACGTTACATACCTGCCCTTTCTTTCTCTCTTTAGTTCATTCTGGATTTCGGTCGGTGCCGGAGAACCAAACTGTAAAGATAGAGAGGTACCACAGTGCACGGAGAGAATAAACGCTTAGTTCATCCCCGTAGAGGTCAATATTGCAGTTAATCTATGTTACGATTGTATCTGTTCATTGGGTTACGAAGTACCGTGGCACGAGCCCTTGGACATTAATTGCCGTTGTTACTGGCAGCTACGATCGGAGATACCTGATAGTTTCACTGATGCATTTACAGTCCTGTTTGTTCCCGGGCATATAAGCCGCAGTAAGAGTACTCTGTACCTACTCTCCTCGGTATTTAGTATGTACCCGATATAATACCGCTGACTCTTTGGTCTCTGACTCTGACTCTTTGGGCTCATCCCTCCAGAGGCCTTTTATTTCCTCTTAGCCTGGACTGATGAGGCCTTGTACTGAGAATATAAATTATTTTTACATTTAACTCGGGCCTTGCGCTGCCTTATGATCAGTCCATTCCGTAGCAATCAAACCGACATTACATCTCCACATATACACATGCCTATATGATACCAAATAAATTTGGTATTGTATATATAACCATTGTGATGCAATGACTCAATGATTTAAGATGTCGTATCTATGGCACGTGTGCCTCGGAATATTTTGATGGTTAATTGTTATTAATAATGTATAATGTATGAGAGAGTTTGATTTTGTGCATTGTCAAAAGAGGGTATTAATTACCTACCTCCGCTCGACGTTTTAGTGAATAATCACGGCGATGGAGCAGTGTCGTACTTTCCTCCAGTCATCTGTGTCACAATACACAGAGTACCGAGTTTAGTATGTACAGCCAGTCCTGGCAAAACTCCAACTACATTTACAAGTGAACACAGCCACGGAAACTCGAAACTCCGAGCTGGTAACTGCTAACTCCGAATGAAACGTTACGCCTTCAAGCAATGCCGGTGATTATTCCGTAGCATCGATTATTCGAGAGTTATGGTAACATATAATATTACCCGAGTTACTGGGATATTTACCCGGAAACCTACTCCAGGTTGGGTTATTAAATGTTGTCTAGAGATATGTCGTAGCTTTAATTATTATTAATGAATTTTTAGAATCAAAATTTCTAAATACAAGTTTAATTACTAATTTTTATAGAAAAATTAATTTAATTGAAAACTAATGACAAATAAGCTCTTAAATAGCGTAAAAAAAATTTTTTTACTTGATACTAATATCTACAACTTGAACTTTCTTATAGCGAGACAATTTATCGACCATTCGCCACCTGTCGGAATTTTTCCGAACTATTTTTAATAAAAAAATTATACATGTCCATATCAAGCCAAAAAAATTATTTTTAACGAACATTCCAAGAATTTTTCAAGTAACAATTGGAAACATTGTGCTCCAGATATTTTGAGCCAGAAGGTATTAAATTTCAGTGGACACTGCATACAATATACAATATACAATATACAATATACAATACAGAAATACAAGACAACTAATTCTCCGGCAGCATTTAATGGCCCGTTCACCGTGTCATGTTGTTGACCACTGGTCCTTTGCACTTAAATATATACATATATATATATTATATATATATATATATATATAATGTTGGCTTCTCGACTTTCACCCAAACCCATAATGCTTTATCTTCTCTCATCCTCTATATATACGCTCGGTTTTGGGTCTTTTACACTCTCTACAGCTACTAAAATCCCCAATGTCTTCTCAACACATATATACTAGCAAAGTGTGTTTTTACAAGCACCTAAATGTATTTCTCTGTTTCAATTAATGAGAGGACGATAAAGTCCATATGGATTTAACTTAAATCTCACTCTACTCTGCTGACGACATAACAACTATTTCTCTTAGTATCCTATCTGGCTAAAACTAAACAGAATGGTCGCCAGATAAACTTTAAGTTGTTGACGCTGCACCTCTGACGCTTCCTAATCTCTTTGTTTATGATCCGGCAAATAGGTTAATCCCCCTAATGGATCTGTTTGTTGAAATGAAGCTTCTCCAAAAATACAAAACATTTATTTTAATATTAATTGTTGAGCTAAAACATATAAATACAAAACTCATCGACATCTGCGTTGCCATATATATATATATAAATACAGCGCTAATTAACGGGAATAATGTAATTTATATAAATAAGAATGTTGTTACATAAATTCTCGATTGCTCGAAACGATCTCTACTCGATCTGATCTCTGCTCAAAGTAACAAGTTAAATTTTAACCAATGTGGCGTTTTATTTTGAGAAATTAAGCGGTTGCAAAAGAGAGTGGCCCTCGCGTTGCGTTACGTCTCACATTTTATATATTAATATTATATAGAAAAAGAGAAATTACGAATCTTTGAATCGAGGAAGAATGAGCAAAGTTAAATAAAAGAGCAGATAGGGACAGCGGTGATGTGAGTTTGAAAAAGTTTATGAAAAGGTCATCATTTGCCAGCGGGAATCGTCGACAAAAGCTACAGATGTATACTCATATAGATATATATAATATATAATTGCAAGATTACTCTACGATACCTCTACATCTACGGAATTTCTATAATTTAATTGAAATTCTTGGTTGGCTTTAGCTTTACTCAGCGCACAATAGAGCTCAATCCATCCTGGAGATAACTTTTAAGTTACAGTAACAATGAGAATGTTAAGCCGTGTTTTAAGAGAATGCTATTTTATGATGAAATCTCTCAATGTTGCTTTTTATATTTGTTTATATATGTTGTGTAATGGGTAGTTTAGAGTTCACTCTGTGTAATTGTTATTTCAAAGATAAACTTTAATTAATATTAATTTAAACGGTGCTAATTAGTCGCGATAGGGAGGATAAAAACACGTGCTGGTTTTATTCCGGACTTTTTCGGATAGAGCACTACTCCAGACAAATCGTGTGCAGCCGTTACATTACACCGGCGAGTTTGTCGCTCATCTGTTTAATTTCCACATGGTTTAACCTACAACAGACGTGTCTACTACCCTATTCAAAATAAATAATCAACTTTTTGATAAATACCTTTTGTTCAAAGTTTCAATTTATGTGCGGAAAAAAAAAATAAAATTCTAACTATTGATTTTTAGTTTTAAATTCAATTTTACTCTAAAAATTTCTTCTTGCAGTTTAAATTCAATTTTTTGTCGTCGATTTCTTGGCGAAGTAAAATTTTTTTGATTTTAAAATTTAAATAAAATAAATTTTTAATTTATTTTATTTTTCACATCAAATTCTTCAAGATTTCCTTCTAACTCCAAGATTTATTTTTTTAATCAATCTAATTAAAAAAATTTGTATCAATTCCACTTTTCCTTCCACAATTTTCAACTTAATTCTCTCTACAAAAAAACAACCTCAACTTTATTACATTTCATTAATTTTTCTCACCCTAGCTAAAGCTTAAGGTCAGAATAATCGTTGGCGTAAATATTCCCGGCACCCTACAACCTATGGCCTAATCTCGGACAATATTTAACAAATATAACTATTACAGGGAACTACCGGCAATCATTAGTTATTAACTCGACTAATATACACGCTCTGGGGATAAAAAGGGTGCTCGAGCGGTATCGGTCCCGGGCAAAGGAATTATGCGTGGACTATTATGTGGCATGGCTCTTACGATACTGAGCTCTGTGATCACGGTGCAGGGGAAAATAATAAAAAAAATCACCAACAAAATAAGTCGGAGGGCCAACTGCACCGAGCAGAGGTGCCCCGAGAAACACGGAAGACGTTATGGCCCCGACACATGCACGGCGATTGGATCTGACGCCACGCCTCTGCACGAACTAATAATTAGACACCTTTATGCACGATTCATGCTCCGCCTCTTTCTCTCTCGCACCCCATGCCATTTTAAAAACATAAAAACCTCACACATGTGCATTCCCTTTTTCCACCCCGTCCCTTTTGGAGTTTCCTTTTTTCGCGGTCGCCCTCTGTTCCTTTGAATTAAAAACCGCGACCGCGTTAATTCAAAATCGTTACGCGTCTGCATCCACACATTCAGCAGATAAATTTTACATGGTTGTGCAACACACGCACCAGAAATTCCACGTGCTCACGTGCATTCGCTTTGTTCTCTGACGCCTACAAAGCCTTTTAATTCGTTTGTGATACGCCGGCACTCTGTCAGTTACAATCCCGCGTAGATTGTTCAATTACACATAACATACAATATCATTGATCCACCAGTACACCATTTAACGCATACCAATACTACTCGCTGTATTTACTCTTCACTATTTACTTAACTCAAATGTGTAACCTGTTTCATATAATTACGCGGTCTCTATTGTTAAAATTTACTGCTAGTAAGCTTCTAGTTATTATATTGTTATTATTTATCAGATAATAGTTTTCTCGGACTATTTTACCACCCTTAATGGAATATTCCGCCCGTGGTTGCTGCCATTATACACAATATATTATACATTATACATTATACATTATATATTATCCGTCACACGGTATTACTTAATATTATTCAATTATTTTCGCTATCGAATCACCTGTAAACAATTTACCCCGACAATAACGCTGTGCAATAATTTTCCAATTACTTGACGTCGACTAAATAATTATCGATTAAAGTTTCTAAAAATTTAATTAATATAATTACTTCCATTTGTGTGACAATTCTGGCTTTAAATACTTTTATTAATTAATTAATATCTTCCTTTATTAATCCGCAAAAATTACCCAGGTCAAAATTTCTCAGCAAAAATATTTCAAGTACAATTATTTCTCAAACCAAAATTTATCACAACATAAATAATAACATTCCAGGTGTACAAATACTGATTACATACTATCAGACACATTATATTTTTTTTTCTTTCAAATAAAATCATTATTACCAAACATTCTACACATGAAAATGTAACATATTGTTGTAAATTGCCGAGGGCGTTTCTTTAAAAATAGAATAAAATAAAAATAAATTAATCTGACGGAAATTAATCATCATTTATGAAAATGCTTATATATCTTCAACAATAAAATGGCCCTTTGATCATACATAATTTTTGTTGTGTGTTTATTCGACATTAGACCAACACATACGCTTGTTATCGTGTTGCTGTAAATGTATATTTATTTAATTTCAATTATAAATTTAATTATAACATTATGACCAATTTTTAAATATAAAAATTGAAAAAAATGTAAATTTTAATATTAAATAATATAAACAAGAGCTTGTTTATCTTATAGGAAAAACAATAACAATGTATAAGGTATATAATAAGCGTATGAGAAATTTTTTCGTCGGTAATTATTGCATGAGAGATAAAAGACGGTTACCAATATAATATCTTGGGACTTAATGCTCAGGGAGAAAAATTTTCAGACAAAAATTGTAGCTGAAAAAAAGTCTTCTCTTTTATATAAATTCAACCCCGTTTTTTAATCTTGAATAGTTTTAGAGCTTATGAATTTTAATAGATCAAAAACTTCATCATCATCTTCGAGTCTAAATACCGTTTATGATTTATTATCGATTATAATATAGTATAATTGAGAGGATAATTACCGGTAATTAAATAATGGCTGTCAGTGATAGAAAATACTTGAAGGCAGATATTAACCTCATCAAATCAAACAATGAATTAACCGATAAAAAATGTTAAATGTCTATTAATAAAGACATTGTTCTCTAAATGATAGTACGGGATAGAAACTCGTTTCTGACAGCATCGAAACTGTTAACCCCTTGGGAATGTTTAGTTACCTTAAGGTCTGGTATATATTATACTATAGTAAACAGTCAACAGTAGAGTATAGTATGTAGCTCGTCACGCGTCTTGCTCTTGCCTAGATAGGAATTTCTCGGTCATTTCCTCGTCTTGCCGTGTGATGTTATGCGCCGGACGCGACACACTGCATCATCAGTCCTAGAGCCTTTGTGAGCGAGCCGCGGTACAATCATCGCAATTCAATGATATATTATTATCATTATTATTACATCTCACAATCCCCCTTAAAAAAAAATTAAATTCCATCATCATTAAATGTAATATAATATAAATAACAAATAATGTAAAAATAAAAATTATCCGCCATAATTACAAATAAATAATTTATCTGATTACATTATTTTTCCGCGGTCAGCCTACACATATATTGCACAAGTAGACTTTAGAATGTAGAATGCAGGTTGATGGTGATCATGATCATGATCATGATCACATTGTCGGATTCCTGGTAAATGAATCTCCTGATGCGAGTGAAGAAGGAAGAAAAGGAAGAAAAGCTTAAGCTTAAATTGTTATGCTATGGGATAGAACAGTTCATGTCCATAATATAAGACATAAGACATGAGACGGGGCAGAGAAGGCTCAAGGTACGTGTGGAAATGTTCAAGGTGAGCGGGTCGAAGGGGAACACAAGGCTCATTGCCAATTAGGTCCCCCTACGCCCGCAGGTATCCAGTAGTGTACTCATATCACTACAGAACAGACGTACTAGCTTTACTGGAGCTTATTTCAACAGTATATACTATGTAGTCATCAACAGAGTATGCACTAAAGGACCTACTGAGGAAATGAGAATCCAGGCGTCTCACGCGCGGCATTCCACACAATATTATATACTTATATATACTTATGTCTTAGTCTTGTGGATACTTTGTGAGTTTAAGTCCCAGTTTGACCGGCGATTCGGGGCAAAAGAGCTTGCAGAAGGTCCACTACTTTGTAATTTTTAAGAAAAATTTAGAATGTTAATTTTTAATTCATATATTCAGTGAATTAAATTTAGATTGTGTGCTTTTGGTATTTTATTTGGTAAAAACCACAAACTATTAACCATTAACCGGAGACTCGGTAGAAATAGAGTTTCTTGGCACGTAAACTCGGGCATAGATCAATTCGATTTACTGCCACCAGTCTTCAATTATTACATTTCGATTACACGTAAGATATTATACGGCAACTTTATTATTATTTTCATTATTTAACTCGCGTTGCTGGTACTGTTGTTGTTACACGACTCGCGATTTATTTTACAACCTGGCACCCAGCTGCAAAATTGAAAGTGTTTTATTGAAAAGAAATAATAAATTAAATGAAATAAAATATATAATAAAATAAAATAAAATAAAAGTGAGTCGTAATTAAAAATGAATTGACGAGCTCGAGATTGGCACGGCATCGAGCACCAGAGGGAAATTAATTAAGTTGCGCCGCTTGTTGAAGGTTCGCGAGTTTTGAAGAAGGTTCGCACAACAGACATAATAATAATAATAATAATAATAATAATAATAATAATAATAATAATAATAATAATAACGCGATTTGAAAAAATTAATTATTTTTATTGAAAAATTTTGTACATAATTGAGAAATGACCCTGTATCTTGTGAACTATTGACATTTTTTGATATAAGCTCATCCTGATGTTACACTCATCGAGACCTTTCATTTGAGTACCCACATCAATTTTTCATATATTTTATATATTTATATATATGTATATATGAAAAATATATCAAAAGTGCATGTGGATACTCAAATGAAAGCTCTTGATGAGTGTAACATCAGGATGAGCTTATATCTTTAAAAATGTCAATAGTTAAAAAAGTACAGTGCAATTTAACAAAATTCATTATTTAATAAAGCAAAATTTTATTTATTTATTTAGTTGCTATTAATAATAATAAAATTTTAAAGATCTATTATAAGTCGTCATTTATTCGTGAGAATAAAGAACGTCCACTATCAGAGTCATTAGTTACGGATGTCCCGGACTGGACCACTCTACTCTCTTCTTTGGCGTTGATAATAACAGAGCCTCAAATCAGAATAAACCTTTTACCCCATAAATTATAAAAATAACATAAAAAGCAATCAGTATAAGAGTTAAGTAAAGTGTCGGTAATATAAATTTATATTTACACACAAGACTCACAAATAATATCACAACGGTCAGAGAATCAAACGGTTATCATTTAAAGCTCTTAAAGTGCAGTACAATGTTCTCAACTGATATGCCTAAATTTACACACATGCTCCTACGGTATTATAATGTGACATGTATATGCTTGGGCATTAATGTATGCATGAGCAAATGGATCCTCGTTATATTATATTATATTATTTTTTCCCACCACTAATGCACCTCGGACTTATATTATATTAACTCTGTTTATTCCTGTTATATATTTATATATTTATATATTAGGTAGTAGGTTGTAGGCAGTAGTCCTGTGGCAACTGGTAACATATCGAAATATTATTCAAAGTAATGGCCCTTGTGATTTAAACTATAATTTAAGGTCATAAAAGAAAAATAATCGTATTCAATTATTCATCGGCATCGCCATCGCGGTGTTCAATTATTATACGCGAAATTATATATTGTGTATTAAATATATTACAATGATGCTTCTGGAGATTATTTTGTATTTTATTTCCTCTCTACATACATTATACATTATACATTATACATTATACATTACACATTACACATTATAACTTGTACCGTATATAACTATCAGTTGTTTATACTTTATGTGCATAGATAGCGTATTTATAGTAATTACATTAGAGTATTACGTCCGTGTAATCAAAAGCTGAGAGATATTTTGCTGTATTAATACAGCAAATTTTTTTGCTCCTCCTAAAAATATTCCGCTAAAATAGAACGCGAATTTAAAGCTTCAATCTTGAATTTAATAAAACAATTTAAAGTGTTTTACTAAAATAAAGCTGTAAAATATTCACATATTGATCGACAATTCCAAAATGAGAAGATACAAAATGTAGGAGAGTTATTTCCGAGAATTACGTTTTTTCAATGAAAAAAAATCTTTAAATATTTCACAATTTGTCTTTAATTTAAAAAAATTCTTAAGAATAAAATATCCCAAATCGTTAAATTTGTTTTTGAATACCTGAGATTATTTCGAACATAAACAGAATTTGTTTCCTCGGTTTTAAAATAATCTTAAGTGTCCTCGGCTCTACGGATTTAACTTAAAAGATCTTAAACTACATAATAGTAAAATTTATATTTGTTAATGGGCAGTAAAAGTCATCGCTGAGTGGATGGAAAGTATAAATAGAAGGAAAATAAAGGAATTTAAATAAATATGACTGAAAGAGATAGGAAAAAACCTTCTGGGCGTACACACAACAACAATAAGATTAAACGAGATCAACGGTGACATTATTTTAAAATAAATAAACTGAATCTGTGGTGATAAACCGGAGATTAAAAGAACTGGCAAGAAATACCTCGCTTATAAATTCAAATGATACGTCAGCTCTGAACTTACATTTGTACATTATCGTTTTATTCGTAGTATATAGAGACAAATAGATAAGAAGACGACTTGTTTGCACTCCAGTGTATCAAAGATAACTTATATTCAATAAACATGATAGACAACGCCGTTATTTATTGTATCATTTATATCAATAATCAAATGTTTGCTCGATTGATATTTTTGCAAACTCTTTCAATAAATAAAATATCACTTCAATATATTTATTTCAACAAAACCAAATAGAAGCTCTCTAACAGCTTTATAATAATAATATCACTGGTGTAATTCAATATTACAAAATTTATATCATATCAATCCGTCAGGATTTTTTTATACTCCACATGTCCGATCAGTACAATGGAGCTTTTGTTAATTAAAAAATTCTGGAGTTCAATTTAAACAAAAAATATCAAATCTCAAAAGCGAATTTCCACTTATATTTATATAAAAAAAAGAAAAACCATCAATGATATCATATTTAGTTCCCTATTGCCCGGAAGTAAATTCAAAAAATAAAAGATTGATTAATTTGGCGAATCCAAACATGCCTTGAAGCGGTCGTTTAGCGTCGGTGCAAGTTAAAAGGCATGAAATAGAAAAAAAAATGTTTTGAATCTGCGGTAGAGGAAACCCGAGCAAAGTAGGGTGTTCAAAAGCAAAGACCTGGTGTAGTACAGTATCAGTGAAGCGTTTAACCCTCTTTAGCAAAGACCGTCGAAGAAACAGGCGAGCAGACAACTAGCTACACCGGGTTGGTGCAGGTCATCACCTACAACTACATCGATAGATATATAGTTGGTATATATAATGTGGACGCGTAAGGTAAGATCACCCTCATCCTTGCCCAGGGTAATATTTTACACTAGAGTTCAGGCAGTTCTGGTGCAGGCAGACAACCAGGCTGAGTACTCACCCAAGTGAGAACCAAAGCCAAAGCTAAAGAGTGTTGCTAACCTCTTTCTCTTTTCTCTTGCGCAAGTTAGGACGGGATAGGACGCGAATGAGCGCAAATAGACCGAGAGTAAGCGGCGAAAAGCCAGCAAACCCCTCGGGAATAAAGGTGCCGGAGTAAAGAGGCACCGGGGTTATACTGGCTATTGGGGAATAAAAGTAAAAGACCAAAATAGTATAGCACACTGAGGAAGATAATAAAAGAACTCCTCTAGCTCTTTACTCCTATCCTGGCTACTCTGGTGTAGGCAGTTGTTGTTGTTGTTGTAGGAGTTATATGCCGGAGAATGAAGACGGGTATGTGCAGCTTGCTGTTATCTCGTTTGTTTCCTCGATGAAATATCGACTAGTTGTGAAACTACTCAACTCTTCTTTATAGATACAGTGATAATAATAGTACAGAGATATCTTCGTATATGGTGTGTCGGTATTTTCTGTTTTTTCACTGCCAGGCATTCGACCACTACTTCGACTTGTTATTTCTCTTTTTCTTTGTGCTTTTATCGCTAAGTCAACTTGAATCATATCACTTGGTATTGACACGAGAATGAAATGCTGCTGGAAAAAAAATAGTTTTAGTTTATTTTTGTATTGAGTGGGTTTTATTTGGTTTTATCGAGGGTTTTTAAGGCTTGAACAAATTTAGGAGCTAAATAAATTGGTTATTTTCTTGTCAATTTGACAGGTTGGATCAATCTTAAGCTGATAAATTATGTTTTTATTGTAAAAATAGGGCAGTAATAGTGAAAATACATTTTTAAGACAATTATTATTGATAAATTTATTCGAAATTGATCAAAATGATTTATCTCCGCTCCTCAGAACGATAAATCCCTTCAAAGACTCAACAGACCGTCTCTCAATTCAATAAAATCTGAATTAAAATTTTTCAAAGAATCAAAAGTTATTCTCAGAAGTTTAACAATAAAAATTTTCAATTTTTTATGGTCAAACGTAGGAGGAGTCATTTTAATTTCTATTAGTCAGTTCAATTAATTTATAAGAAAATTTCTGACCTTGATATATGATAGTACGTCTTTTGTACAAGCGTAAGAAAAATAAAATCAATAAATAACGGAGTTCTTTTAAACCTCGGTTGATGGCTCAGTGATTACGGCTGAAAAAATCCACCCCCAACAATCGCTTAGTAGATATTAATAAACACCATTATCATTAGTCATGTCCGCTGTTTCTGACTCCGCCATATATTTGTTCAAGCTAATTAGATTTATCAAAATTATTAACCGCACTAAAAGTTATCCAGGCTTGGCGCTATAGAGCCACCGCCACACGGACAAATCATTATTCTAGTCATTAATTAAGCCAAACCAAACCTATATTACTTAACATTTTCACTCTATATAAAATAATAATAATAATTATTATTATTATTATTATTATTATTATTATAATTATATATAACAGAAGTAATAATGTATAACAAAATACGTGATATGTTATTGTATTGGTTTGGCTTGGCTTCTCACACGATACTACCAGTGACGAGTGAAATATTGTTCCCGATCAACAATGGTCCTGCTGTGTCTTAACAGCAATGAAATATATACACACATACTCCGACATTTACCTTAATAAATTTATATAGACCAACACATATACACTTACTAAGGTATATATGTAGTTTGTATATATTCGTGTCTCAGCGAACATCAAGCTGACGACATCCCGCTGCTAGGAGTATTCTTTCATGTTACCCGCTTGTGACAACGGGTGGTAACGTCTTTAATCTACCCATACCTACAAAACTTCACCTATACACAGTACATATTTATTTTATTTTATCTATTGCAGATTTTCTACCCTCGATAATTCTCTTATTGCACTATTAGTTCTAATGTAACAAATATCACTGTGTGACTGCCGTGACTTGTGAACTATAAATAAATAAAATTTTGCTTTAATAAATAATGAATTTTGTTAAATTGCATTGTACTTTTTTAAATATTGACGTTTTTAAAGATATAAGCTCATTCCGATGTTACACTCATCAAGACCTTTCATTTAAGTACCCACATGCATTGTTGATATATTTTTCATATATACATATATATAATATACATAAATATATAAAATATATGAAAAATTGATGTAGGTACTCAAATGAAAGGTCTTGATGAATGTAATGTCGGGGTGAGTTTATATCTTTAAAAATGTCAATAGTTTCCAAGATCTTTGGTAAATTGCACTGTACTCTCTTAACTATTGACTTTTTTAAAGATATAAGCTCATCCCGATGTTACACTTATCAAGACCTTTCATTTGAGTACTCACATGCATTTTCATATATTTTTCATATATACATATATATAAATATATATAATATATATAAATATATGAAAAATTGATATGGGTACTCAAATGAAAGGTCTCGATGAGTGTAACATCGGGATGAGCTTATATCTTCAAAAATGTCAATATTTCACAAGATAAAAGGTCATTTTTTAATTATTTATCTAAAGATAGAGCATTTGTGAGTGCAGCATAAATACTTATCATAAATTTACTATTGGTGAGAATGATATGAAACCTTGAAAATGCACAACTCCAGGTCAACAAAATTTTTATTATTCTCTTAATAATGTAGATCAATATACATTAAAGTTTTCCCACAATATTATTCACCGTGACATTAAATAATTGTTTAAATTTAAACCATTTGTTTCAGAACGTTCGAACCTTTACGATACGGCGTATGAATGCGAGGGCAAAACACTGAGGATAGAGTGCGGAGAGGGAGAATTGATACATCTGATAAGAGCAAACTATGGAAGGTTTTCGATAACAATATGCAACGAACACGGGAACACAGATTGGAGCGTCAACTGCATGGCTCAGAAATCTTTCCGCGTTCTCTACAACAAGTAAGTTATCTTAAATCATAAAATACATTATTATTAATAAAATATAAAGTTTTAAATAATTTAACCGAGTACGAGCGAATTAGAATGAATGGATATATTTTGAAGGAAAAATACAAAGCACGAGCTGATTGACATGATAGAGCAAACTGGCCAATTGCTTGATCATTTGAATCTGCATCGGCGTAGATTAGAGCGTTGAGATACTTTTATAATGTCATAGACACGGACATTTCGTCTCATATCCTCGATCTATGCCGTTTATTCGTGGCATATTATTTCCTTCACGTGGTCGTATAAACTACTAGATCCTTGTCCTCGTTCCTCTTTACTCTATCCTTGGATAATTCAAGTGTTATGTCTAGTCGGTGATCGAACGTTTGTTGGGAAATTTATTGCATTATAAAAGGCAATCCGATTCTATTTATTTGAAAGTACAACTTTATTATTATTTATAAATCTTTTTGATCTCAAAAATTAATTCAGTAAAATTTAATCGCATTGCCTTAATTATTTTTACGGTAGATTTTTGAATTGTAAAATAAAAATCCGATTTTAAATGACGGAAAAATAATTTTTTCGTCAATTAAAATGTGTGACTAACACTTAACATCTTAACTGTAACTATGGGGCTTAGTTTTACCGTCTAAAGTCTGGTCAATAATAATAAAAATAAAAATAAAAATTTTTTTTTAATATTTACATTTATGTTTTTGCTAATTCTGGTATTAAAGGCATTAAAATCTTTATTTAAAATTGCTTCGCTTCCTAGCGCTGTACTGTACTATACTTATATATTGTACTGACTATTCTGTACCTCGAGAGTAAATAACAATTACAGTAATACTTGATATTAAAACTTAACTTGATATGAAAAAATATTTAAAAATAAATAAAAAAAAATCTAGAGGAAATAACAGTGACCCAATTAGTGCTCCGTAGATTGAAACAGAGTTTTGTTGGTTAATTCAAGTAAACTATAAACTTATAACTGCTTATTTTTCAATTCTTTATTTCACAATCTCTATTCTCTTTGCACTCGAGATTCATTTCCTCAATATTTATCTAATATCTTGTTTTTTCCCTCTATCAACTGGATTTATTTAATTATTTACTACCGACTTATAACTCTACCAGTATATTTATTTATTTTGTTATTTATAGTGGTTTAATAGTTAAGAAAGTTTTAAGTTAAAAGTAGATTGTGTCTCAGGATAAATAATTTAAATTTAAATTATAATAATTAGATAATAACGAATTTCGATTTATCGAGACGGCATCGGTTGGCCAGTCGACTGATACGTCGCGATATGTCGGGCAAACAAACGTGAATGTAAAGTAATTGACCGTGAGATGGAAACCGCTAACCCATCCATGTACAAACGAACATGACCGCGACCGTCCATATTCCCATCCAACTACTACTTGTATAATATCATGTACGAGTATTTGCATGTGTTAATTACGTGCCAACTTTATTGCTCTTGTTATTTTTACTTTTAATATTGGTATTTTTTTTTTTTTACGGTCAATTAATTTATTACTATTATTATTATTAGTATTAGAATAAGACACAAGTTAACTGACATTAAAAATTTTTTTTATAATTTTAAAACAATTAAATTATTATTATTAAAAAAAAAAAAAATATTTTTTCATAATTAATTTTGTATAAAAATTTTTTTAATTAAAAATTGTCAGCTAACTTTCGAATTAGTTATTAATATTATTTTATTATGTACGATTTTAATTAATTATAAGACTTAAAGAGTAATTACTGTCATGAATTTCGTCTTCGATAATATTATCAAAAATAATTTATTCAACCCAAAAAAAAATTTTAGCTGACGTAAAACTTTAAAAAGCGGGTCAAAAGCTCAAATTAGTTAAAAAATAATTTTTCATACAAACAGAAATTTATTTATGAAAAACAATCAACAGTTTTCTGTTTATTTATCAGCGAGGCATTTTTGTCCTTGGACAAAATAAACGAAGGATAATCCATTTAAAAAATAGTGAAACGAAAATATGCAGAATGCATCAAAGAATAAAATAAAAAATGCTGTCGAGTAATCTCTCTTTGGATCGCATAAAAAAATTCAATTGTGCAGCAGAGATAACAATCGCATGACAATTACAAATGTTTTGAATATTTTTAAAAACATACATATAAATGGACCGAAATATAGAGATGACTACATAACAATCGATAGTGCATCCGAGTTATGTTTCGTCGACACATCTATTCGCGCATCACCATACCAGGCATCCAATAACTATAATAATAATAATAATAATAATAATAATAATAATAATATTATTATATATCTATGTACTCAAGCATATAGTTTAGACAATATCCATATGCGAGCTTGAGCATATAATATAATAATAATAATGATAATATTATATGGGTATCTATATATATACGAACAGAGTAGATCGGATATAGGTATGGGACACATGACATGCCCGAGAAGCGCATTTAGTGGTTATAGGTTACTCAGACGCGACATTCCAGTGAATGTGCTTTTCCAATAATATGCCAACGGGTAGGTGTTAATTGCATGCGAACAAGCTTCACGCAGGCACGTCGGCAATGTGATACCACGGCAATAATTAGTCAGTTAATAATCTTGTTTTCCCCAAATATCTCGATTAATCCTTCAACATTACTCTGTACTTACTATTCTCTTCTACTCAGTGTCTTAATCTCGGAATTAACTTCCAAGATTCATAATTAATTTGACAGAAAATCAATTTTTTCTTTTTAAAAATAAAAGTCCCCAATAAAATTAATTTTAAGAGCGAAAAAAAAAATTTTTTTGACTAAATAAATATTTAAAAAATCCCAATTTGACTATTCTTTTCTCTCTGTGTCTTAATCTCGGAATTAACTTTCAAGATTCATAATTAATTTGACAGAAAGTCAATTTTTTCCTTTCAAAAAGAAAAATCCTCAATAAAATTCATTTTAAAAGCGAGAAAAAATTTTTTTTGACTAAATAAATATTAAAAAAAAAAAAATCCCAATTTGACCCTTTTTTGCATCATAAAGGTGAAAATAAAGCACTTGATTATTAATACGGGCAATCTGTGTCACAGAGTACATAAAAACAAAGTAATTTAACATTTTAATTTGCTCTACCATAAAATTAGTCCGTAAAAAAATTAATTAAAATTCCTTGGACGTAAACCCAAAAAAAATGTCAATTAACTGGCGCCTGATGGACAAATTTGACAATATTGCTAACCGATACTAAAATCTCTTGTAAAAATAACTACCGGGTCATATAACGCCCTTGTAACTTAATTGGAAATTTACTGAAATATTAGATTAATGTAATAAATATGATATAATACGCCAGCAGGTGAAAAATAATAAAGAGATTAATTTTTTATTCGCATTGTTCGCGTCGAAGGTGTGAAAAAAATAGAAGGATATAATAGTTCGGGGAGCAAAAAGTTTATTGACGGACGTTATCGTAAAATTAATTTAGAAATAAATATGTAACGCAGGAGAGCATAAGGTTAGTATATTATACATAATAATAGTAGAGGCATGAAGCGATGAAGCTACTATGTTAGTACGAGTACATATAATAGTAGGAGCTTCGCAGCCAAGTATTATAATGACATTGTTAATTAGAACAGTCGACTCATTAACGGATTTCGTTTGTAATTAGCATACCGCGATAATCAGGATTTAGCCCGGGGAAATTGGATTAAAGGCAGCCAGCAAATGCGCAGACAACCGGACATGACCGGAAATTGGATTTTAATTTTAATGTTACGCGAGCGTCTATATGCTCAAACGTATAACCCCACAATTCAACGTAATACGGATTTTGCGGTTAGACTGTTGTTTTAATCGTACAATAACTGTTTTCATTTACTAAAACAACTACCAATTATATCTGGTTTTTATGCTTTATCATACATCCAAGAAATTTTCGTTTAATTTATCTGAAAAATTGCAGTACGTCATTAAACGCCGCTGACATGGCTGTGCCTTAAATAATTTTTTTAATAATTAAAAATTTATTTTCTCATCCAAAAAATTGGCCAAAATAATTTTTAATAGTTCAAATATAATTATTTTTTTATTTATCTGTTATAATTAAGACACACTTATATTTTTTTGTTAAAAAATTAATAAATTAAAATTTTTCTATAATTAACCAAAAAAATAAAATAAAACAAACTAATTTTTACATAAAAAAATTAATAATAGTTCATTAGTTCAACAGGTAATTTAAAAAAAAAAACCTCGTGTGTATTTAAAACAAGTAAAACTAACAGTCCACACACAAAAGCCTAAACTAGGTATTTAAAAAAAAATTCCATCCTACATATTAATTATGAATTGAAAAATCCACGCCCTGTGGCCCGAAAAACGGTAAAAACCTACGATATATCCACACTATCGATTTTCCGTCTTTCATAAATCTGGGTCATCGTACCACAAAATAATTATTGGGTGACTAGGAAGAATACCCGATGATTCGGCAGATTTCCTATCGTAGTCTAATATAATAATATAATACTATCATAAAGACCTCCCTGGTCTTTTATCTTCTAGTCCATTATATCACGCGCTTACGGTTAATAAAAAATCCAATGATACTTATTATCATAGAAGGTCCGATAAATCGGGGGGTAAAAAATTTAAATCATAAATATTAAGTGTAAAAGGGCACGGTCTCAATCTGCCTTTGTATTATACTCTATACTATCTATCCAAGATATAGAGGATAAAAAGACAATATGAAAAGTAAAGTACTATACTGGAACTCTCAGCTAACCCGAACGATAAAATTTAATAATGCAATAAACCGGAGTATTTCTAAATGACAGTTTCTCGTGTTTGATCGCAGTTTAAACCGTTGGAGCTGTCGCGTACAACTTATTTCGTACAATAATAATTCAGATCTTGCTCTACATATTAAACTGAGGAAAAGAATAGAGAGCAGAGTGATAGCGATGGTGATAAAAAAGGGCGATGCATGAGGAGAATATCCTCCAGGCAAAATGGTCATTTTAAAGAGAGTCTGGTGATCTCTACTCGGGTTACCACTATGCACCGGATGTTTATCGGTTTCCATGAAAACAACAGTACTCTCGTTTAAAACGCACCAACTATTTCTCCGGGATTATCTCTCGAGTGTCTTGCTCTTGGTTCTCGCTCTTTAGTCTTCAGTCTCCAGTCTTCAGTCTTCCTCTTCTGTTTTATAAAATACAATATATAATATACAATATGTGGGCTCTCTCTTCTCTGGCTCTGCTGGTCGGGCTTTGTACCATTTAACTACTATCACTACTCCTGGAGCATCTCTGGCTCTGTCTTTGATCTGGGATCTCGAGATCTAAACTCGAGTCCATATCTTTGATGCTACCTTTTATTCGCTTTTTTATTATTGTTTCTCTACTGAATAGAAGTTAAGTTACTCAACTCAACTCAACTCAACTTGCTCAAACTCTCGTATAATATATATATATATATATAATAACTAAACGTATAACTCAACTCTCTGATGGATTCTCAACTGGAGAGATTCGCACCGCCAAATATGATAAAACCAGTTGCTAACTAAACTATCCACACGCTGCTATACACTCGTTAGTTTAAATCAACATTATCCTATTTCAACAGATATTATTTACTCCATTTCATTTATATTAACAGATATATCATAATGTTATATGGAAGTTTAGTAATCAAACGCTTCCAGCTTCCTATACTCACATATTTAACCTTCTCATATAATACATCTTATATTTGTTCTCTTCATTTTTTTTATTAAACCGTTAACTAACTATGTCTGTGTTTTAACCTGGTAATTTGGTAAAACTTTAATTCAGGCTTTTTTAATTAATTTTTAAAATTTTACATTTATTTATTTTTAAGACATTTTTTTTTTTTTTTTTTTTTTTTTTTTTTTTTTTTTTTTTTATATTGACTCAGTACTCTAGAAGTGTAATTTTAATTTATCAAATTTATTATTGTTTTATCTTTTATTTTTTTTTTTTTTTAATTTTTACAAAACAATTTTTATAAAAACATTTTTACTCAAAATAATTTTTTTTTGTACTAACACGCATGTAAATTTCCACTAAAAAAATTTCAACTTTAAAACCGAGAACCAGGAAAGGAAAATCTACCGTTAAATATTCAAAAGAATAAAAATTAGGACGTTAAAAATTAAAAATTACCGAAAATCATAGGTGTAACGGGCAACGATCGTGCACAGTGGAAGTAAGCAGTACATATTTTCAAGAGGACCCATGCCCCGGGACCGGAAAGTACATAGAAGCCCAATATCACTGTATAGGTTTGTTGAGTAATTTCTTACAAAAAAAAAAAATTTTTCACCCCTAACTAAAATAGCGAGCTCGTTTAATTAAACTAAAAATTAAAGCACCGAAAAAAATTATTTTAATCCTCGAAAAAATTACAAAATAATTTTTTCCTTGTAAATAAATATAAACATAAAGCGTTATTATTATCCGGGAAATGGAGTTCCATTAGCCGTGGCCAGTTGAATGGTTACTCGAGCAGTGCGATAGGTCAATAGGCATGAAGTAAAGAGAAGTACTCTTAGCTGGTATCCTACTATATATCCTGTCAGGCAATAGTTAGCTCTTGGGCAACTGAACAGAGAAATTAAATAAAAACCCGAGGAACGAGGAAAAAGAAAAACAAAGCGAGAAAGAGAAAGCTTGTGAAATAAAAGAGTGTATAAGTTAAGTAAAGAGAAAAAAGTAAATGAGAGAGTCAGCTGACTAGCGGCTTACAGCTTAGTGTATGTAGGCACGTAAGTACGTAAAATCCACGGCTCGGTCTAATGGATCGAATCGAGTACCTCTTACTTTTATAAACTTTTTCTTTATCTCCCGTTCTACTATAAGGCTCTGATGCTCTTTCTCTCATTGTCAACTCAAGGAAATATACGGTGCAGCGTGGAATAGAAATAAAAGTAGAGCCGAGGAAAGGAATAGAAGGATAGTTTTCAGGTTGAGCTTTAACAGCGTACAGTTGGGATGAAAATAAACTAAAACAACGTTGAAAAAGTAGCGAAAAGTATATGGAAAGAGCAAAGAGTAGATAGAGCCAGTCTACGGCATACAGAGACAAATAAAAATCAATCGACACGATAAAAGCCACGATTCCCATTTTCCCTCAGAGCTTCCGAGAAAACTACGATAATGCCCTGAGGTTTTACGAGAGGCTGAACGTCGATACGTGGTGAGCCTTTTAAACTAGCTTATACCTTCAGCTTCCAGCTTCTAGCTTCTAAATTCTTGCATCCAGCTAGATCAAGCAAGCTCCGACCTCAAACCACTGAAAAATGATACCTGCGACTGTTATTACTCTTTATTTATACGTCTCTTAAAATCAGATTAATCTCATGTCGCTCCGGCGATCATACCAGCAGCGTACTCGCTGATGATTACCATGATAATCATTAAATAAATATTATCCGGGGTATTTATCTGTACACATGCATACCGATCTTGATAGCTCGTAAAAGTTGTGATCTACTCGGAGATTCGATTTTATTTCATATTTTATGGGCTTAACTGTGTATAAGATAGGATTCTATTCCCGGGAGGGGTTTTTATTTTTTTAAAGTTGAATAGGTGAAATTCATGACAGTTACTCTGGTTTGTAATAATGAGTAACTAATTACATTTTTGGATTTTTCGCGGCCTCTTCAGGTGCAATTTGAAACAAAACTGCAGTATCACAGCTTCGCCGGTACATTTTGGAGACCCTTGTCCCAGTACGCTTAAGTACCTCGAAGCGCATTATCAGTGTCAATCTGGTGAGTATTTTTTATCAAATAATGAATTATCTAGTGCTGAAGAAACAATAATGGTAAATATTAATCGCTATGGCTGATAAGTTTTATCAAGTTCTTATTAATAAGTGAGTCATGGTTTTCGAGTAAATATTTTTATACTTATACTTAAAGTCACGTTTTATTATTGTGAAATTTTATTTTTAAAATTTGTTTTATTTCTTAGAAAAATTTTTTATTAACACATCGGAATTTTTTAAATATTTAAAAGTTATTAAATTTTTTATAAAACTTAATTTGACAGACATTAGAAATTTTTTTAGTATTTCACAACAATTAAATTGTTATAAAAAAATTTCACGTGTAAAAATTAAAGAAAATTATCAGTAAAAATTTTTAGAAGCACTTTTAGTATTGTAATTGATTTGTTATAAGAATTTAAAATATTGACAGCTGTCAGCTAACTTTAGGATCATAATTTTTTTATCTAAATAATAATTAAGTTTAAATCGCAAAATTTTAATAAAAAAAAAAAAAACTAAAATAAAATTTTTTATGACTGAAAATATTTAACAACGCTATAAATTTTAAGAGATATATTTTTGACGATGACCATAAAGCAATAAGCGCGTAAAATTTTTGTGAGTTTAATAAAAACAAACAATACGGAAAATAAAATCGAGTTGATCATTAACCGTTTATTCAAAAAATACGCAGACCCTTTATTGCGATGGCCCTTGATAAAATTTTAAAGACAATAAAAAAAAAAAAAAAAATGAAATAAAAGTCCGAAAAAAAAGCCTCGACTTGGGCTTTTATTATTATTTTCTGTAATATAATATAAGTTGGAACACTAGGACGCGAGCTCGCATGCCTGACCGTCGACCTCAGTACCCGGGCGTAAAAATCTAGAATGACGCAACGGGTTAAGCCAGAGGAGAAAAGTAAAAAAATTTAATGTAACACATTTGCAGCTGCAACGACAACAACGACATCAAGACCAAGTCCACCGTGGTTGATAACCACTCAGCCAAGTGTATGGACTACGGGCAGTCCCAGCGTGAGACCGCCATCCAGGACAACGAGTTTCCCAGCTCAACTCCCGGCTATAACCACCCTCGGTCCGTCCGTAACAACCCCGTCCAGGTCAGTTCATACACCTACATTAACCTACTCCACACTCTATATGTATTCTTTCTCATATATGTATTTTAATTATATATTCTATTATTCTCCGTCATTCAATTCGAGTCATCGGAGAGTGAAATAAAATTAAATGCTTTATTAATTGACAGCCCGGCAAGCTCGGCTCGGCCAGTTGTTGTCGATGAGACTGAAGACGTCGAGAGGGATGATTTGAGGCCCTCTTCCAAGGACAATGTCAGTCCGCTCGCGCCCGTTGTTCCAGTAACCACTGAGTCATCTACAGAACACAGTTATGTATCATGGAAGACCAGCCGGCGGCCTATTGGTAAAAATTTTTATTGTTATTTTAAAAAAGTTTAATTTTTTATTCAAATTAAAGGATGTAATTTTTTTTAAAGGCAATTTTGTATGAAAGGAGACAAAAAATCAATTAAATAATAATTTCAAACATTTTTTATGAATTTGGATTGATAAAAAATATCAAAATTTTAATTTGGATCTAAAATAGAGACTACAATTTTTATTTAAAATGATTTTTGATAAAATAAATAAAATAATCATTTTTTTTATGTTTTATTAATGTAAAACATTTTTTAAGAGTTTGAATTAATAAAAAAATGCAAAAATTTTAATTTGGATAAAAATTAGAGACTGTAATTTTTACTTGAGACAATTTAGGATAAAATTAGGTCAAAAGTAAATAAAATAATTTATATTTTACCAATATAAAAAATTTTTGATGAATTTAGATTGATAAAAAATATCAAAATTTTAATTTGAATAAAAAATAGAGACTAAAATTTTTAATTAAGACAATTTAGGATAGAGTGAGATAAAAAATAACTAAAATAATCATTATTTTTTATATTTTAGTAATGCAAAACATTTTTAAAGTGTTTGAATTGATAAAAAATGCCAAAATTTAAATTTGGATAAAAAAGAGACTATAATTTTTAATTAAGACAATTTATAATAAATTGAGGTCAAAAATAAGTAAAATAATTATTATAATTTATTTTTTATCAATATAAAAAATTTTTAATGAATTTAAATTGATAAAAATTGCTAAAATTTTAATTTAGATAAAAAATAGAGACTATAATTTTTAATTAATACAATTTAGGATAAAGTGAGATAAAAAATAAATAAAAATCTATCAACATTTTATTTTGCATAAAAATTAAAGCCTCCAATTTTTATTTAAAACAACTAAGAAATATTTTTTGTCTAAAAAAATAAACTTGTTAAGTAAAACTTGAATGATATTTTAATTTAAACCAGAAGTCGATGAAAAGCCTAGATGTTATCTCACTTTATCCGGGTTCCCCTATTTACTTAAAAGATTAAAAGATCTAGAGTTTAAGTTTAAGTCAAACGCAAGGTGTCTACCAGTTGTCAGCGTGACTCAGCGGGTCTCGGTCAAACTGATAATTAATTTCAACCAAAAAATAAAAGACCAAAAAAAGTAACCTGTGGCAAATAATTTCAGTGTCGACGAGCATTCCGTATACCGATCACAACTCGAACGGCAAGTGGCACGAGTACAACCGACAAGTTTGTCCGCCAACGGCAGCCCGGCAGCTCATCTGGAATGCGACGCGAGCCGGAGAAATCGCGCTCCAAAGTTGTCCCGGCGGAGCTAACGGTCTGGCCAAGTGGAAATGTGTCGCCACGGAGGACTCGGCGGTGTGGTTCCGCGACTCCCCGGACCTCAGCGAGTGCCGGACCCTCTGGCTTACTACCCTGGACAACCGCGTCTCCGAGGGCGACACCATCCTGTCGATCGCCCCCGAGCTCGCCGTCGTCACCGACAACACCCGCATCCTCTACGGCGGGGATATGATGACCACCACCAAAATAATCCGCAACATGGCCGAGAAAATGTCCCAGAACATCAGAAACTATCAGGACCCCCGGCAGAGAGAAGTTAGCGTTACCGAGTTGCTCCAAAGTGTCGTTAGAACTGGAAGTAACTTGCTCGATACCGCTCAAATGGCCTCCTGGAAGGACTTGAGCCATCAAGAGCAGATGAGAGTCGCAACCTCCCTGCTTATTGGGCTGGAGGAAAACGCTTTTCTTCTTGCTGAAACACTTAATCAGCAGAAAACTTTTGTACAGCAGGGAACTAATATATGTAAGTTTATTTTATTTGCTATTAATTTTTTATTTTTTAAAGAAATCATTTTTTTTATTATTTTACTTAATTAAAGACTTTTTTTTTATTTATATTTTTATTTACAAGATAAATAAGGTATAAGTTAATTTTGTAAATTAAAAAAATATTTTTGTCTTGAAAAAAAATTAATTACATTGAAATTAAAGAATAATCGAAACAAAAATTAATTCAAAGAGCTTCTTAAAAAATGAACTTTAGATACATAATTAAGAAATGACCTTGTATCTTCTAAACTATTGACATTTTTAAAGATATAAGCTCATCCCGATGTTACATTAATCGAGACCTTTCATTTGAGTACCCACATCAATTTTTCATATATATGATATATTTATATATATATCATATATATGTATATATGAAAAATATATCAAAAATGCATGTGGGTACTCAAATGAAAGGTCTTGATGTGTGTAACATCAGAATGAGCTTATCTCTTTAAAAATGTTAATAATTAAGAACTGACATTGCTATTTTGTCAACAATTGAGATTTTTAAAGTTATAAGCTCATCTTGATGTTACACTCATTGAGACTTTTCATTTGAGTACCCACATCAATTTTTAATATATTTCATATATTTATATATATTATATATATGAATATATGAAAAATATAT
>CAJNRD030001120.1:19107161-19209289 GCA_905319865.3 Cotesia congregata
TCCCTACGCGACGCTCTTCCGATCTTACCCACATCAATTTTTCATATATTTACATATATTATATATATGTATATATGAAAAATATATCAAAAATGCATGTGGGTACTCAAATGAAAACTCTTGATGAGTGTAACATCGGGATGAGCTTATATCTTTAAAAATGTCAATAGCTAAGAAAGTACAGTACACTTTAATAAAAGTAATTATTTAATGAAACAAAATTTAACTTCATTAAAAGAAAATTATTGACCAAAAATTAATTTCAGTAATGGAAGTGCGAGTACTAGAAATCCGCAACATAATCAGCGGGTCAGAAATCTTCCCCCCGGAGTCGGTCCAGGAAAAGTGGACGGTGTCAAACAACCGCGTGGAGCTCTCGAAGCAGTCGTTGCTGGAGAACAGCAGCGAGGACGGGATAGTCAGGCTGGTGTTCATGGCGTTCGACCGGCTGGAGGAGATTCTCCAGCCTCAAATAGAGGACTCGTTCGTGAGCCTGAACGAGGAAGCCCGCTTCCCGCGGAATATCAGCAACAGAATACTCAACAGCAAAGTTATCTCGGCATCTCTGGGAAAAGGTCGGCACATGCAGCTATCCGAGCCAGTTCGTATCTATTTTGAGCACCTCGCCGTTGAAAACGTAACTAATCCCACTTGTGTGTACTGGGATTACGTAATGAGGTAACTATTGCTATTACCTATTGCTATTTCCATAACTAATACCTCTAATGATAATAACTATAAATAATCTATGACATTATCCTTATACTCATACTTACTTCAAACTGTTATTGTTCATTTTACTATTACTGTTGCTATTAATGTTACGGTTATTAATAAACTTTGACTAAAAAAATACAATAACAAATACTGTGAGCTATGATAAATAAGTCACGATTTAAGAATAATAATATGTGAACTACTTATTATTGCTATGATAAGTTCACTCATTGTTATGACTTTTATATGAATTTTAATATTTTTAATTATTTATTACCAAGAGAAGTTAAAAATCAGCCAATATTTTCTAGTGTTAATTTATTATGATAAGTATTTAGGCTGCATTCGAAACTCTATCTCTAGATACATAATTAAGAAAAGACCTTGTATCTTCTGAACTATTGACATTTTTAAAGATATAAGCTCATCCTGACGTTATACTCATCGAGGCCTTTCATTTGAGTACCCACATCAATTTTTCATATATTTCATATATTTATACATATATATACAGTGCAATTTAACAAAAGTCTTTATTTAATAAAGCAAAATTTTATTAATATAATATACATAGTGACTGCAAGGTTGCTAGTTATTATTACATTTACTAAATATAAAATTAATTACAGCGTTTGGTCGGAGCAAGGCTGTCGCACTACAAGAAGCAACGAGACTCATACCGTCTGCGAGTGCAATCATCTGACAAACTTCGCGGTCCTGATGGACGTCCACGCGGTTAAGCTGGACATGACGCACCAAGTCGCGTTGCAAATCGTCACCTACGTCGGATGCATCATCTCGGTCGTCTGTCTCGTTCTCACTATCATGACATTTCAGCTGTTTCGCGGACTCAAGGTATATAATGTCACGTACTTATACTTATACTTATAAAACAATGAGTTGCTTAGACGGCAGACTATTATCGCATTATTGTCATTATTTTATTATGATAATATAATGTGGATACCCGACGTAACTCACCTTTCAAAAGTTTCATAACAACTTTTCAATGCATTTCAGTCGGACCGGACAACCATTCATAAGAATCTTTGTGTCTGTCTACTTATCGCAGAAGTATTATTTGTTTGCGGGATCGGACAAACCGACCAAAGAATTGTCTGCGGCGTTGTCGCTGGTCTCCTACATTTCTTCTTTCTTTGTGCTTTCGCCTGGATGTTCCTCGAAGGTAAGATTTTTTTTATCATTATTATTTTTATCATTGAGTTGTTTAAACTTTTTAGCTTAGTTATATACTTTATATACTTCAGAGAAATTGTGGCTTGCTAAATTAATAAATACAGTTTAATTAAAAGTATAAAAATATTTTTAATAAATGAAAAAATCTATTTTATTTAAAAACTGTTTAATAAATATCTTATTTTTTCAAGTAAAATTAAAAAAATTTTTTTTTAATAAAATTAATTTTTTTTAATAGATAAAAACCGGTCAAATCAATAAAAGTATGCTAAAAAATAGAAAATAATTACTGAGGTCAAGATTTTTTTAAAAGTTTTAGAAAATTGAATTTTATAAAAAAAAATATCTTATGACTTTTTTGTATGATCAATATTTTCACTGTAATTTCAAAATAAAGATTTATAATTAAATGATTCAAATTTTTTTTAACTCTACAAAAAAAAAAATTGACTCAAATAAAGTCAATAATTTTGAAGAACTCAATTTTCTTGATTTGAGTAAAAAAATTCTTAAACTAAGAAATTTTTCTTTGTTTAAATAAATTTTACTTGAAGAAATTTTCGTCTTGATTCAAGTCAATTTTTTTTTTATCTACGAAAAATTTTATAATTACGGCTTTTTTTGGTCCGAATGAAAAAAATCTAAGAGAAATTTTTTATTACAAAATAAATTTATTATAAAAATAATATTATTTTTAGATTAGAGTTTTTTTAACTAATTTTTAAATTAATTTTTTCAACTAATTAATTAATTTTTTTTTGTATCGGACTACTATTTTTCTCGTAATTACTCTAGACATATCTAACTTAACCCCGTGATATTCTGAGTAACCTAACAAACGTTAATTATTTTCTCCGTAGGTTTTCAATTGTATGTAATGCTAATAGAAGTGTTTGAAGCTGAAAAATCCCGCCTACGCTGGTACTACTTAATAGCATACGGCGGTCCATTGCTAGTTGTTGCAATTTCTTGCATAATAGATCCTCTGAGTTATGGAACAGATCGATACTGCTGGCTTAGGGCAGACAACTACTTCATCTTCAGCTTCGTGGGACCCGTCATACTCGTTATACTGGTAAGACAATTGTTTAATGCAACTCCGACATTTAGCAATTATTACCTAAAATTACACACACTGTTGAGTTACATGTCAAATATTTTATTTAACGACGATGAATAATGACGCGTTTTCGATTGTTGCTATAAATAATTTATTTTGTTTACCCACAGGCAAACGTTGTGTTCCTGTCGATGGCGATATATATGATGTGTCGACACGCAAACACCGCGGTATCTATGAAAAGCAAAGAACACTCACGACTCGCGAGTGCTAGGTAAGCATTCATTTTTAATTGCACTATTGCGCTAATATCATACAATATCCATTTGTTTTTTTAAGTATTTCACTAATAATTAATACGATAGTTTAAAACAATTATTATTATTTACTTATTATTATTTAATTATCTTAACGTTTTGTTTGACCAAGTGTTTATTTTTGCTTTACAATTAGAGTTAATAATAACTAATTGGTGTAGGCTGCTGTAGGTTGAACACATTTATTTTTTATTTATTATTTAGCAATTTTTTTCTTTTAATTAAATATTTTTTTTTTTTTTTATTATTTAACTGTTTTTTTAGTTGGAATGTTGGCAAATTTATTTTACACAGTACACAGTAATTATTGATAGCGTTTTTTTCGGGGTGAAATTAAAAACAATTATTAGTCTGTTAAAAGATTTAAATTTAATATTTTCGAGGCTAAAAATAAAAAAGAAATTAAATAAACTGTCAATTAATAAAACTAGTTGAATTGTTTCAGATAAAATTATTATTTATATTTTTTCGATAAATTACGATTTAAATAAACCGATAAATTAGTTACTTATATTTAAAATAGGAGTTATTAAAAATAAATAATAATAATAATTTGGTTATGGTATTAATTTGTATGAAGCTCGATTTAAATTATTTGTTAATTTAAAACCCGATACAATTTTTTTGTCCAAATTTAAATTTAATTAATCAATGAATGTAAGGGGTAAAGTATTCATAGCTTCCAGCGGTACCGGCTTTTATATATTTAGTTTATATTTTCGAGGATGGATAAATTTATTTTTGTACTAACCAATGATTTAAATTTATCTGTATTTTAAATTATTATTTTAGTGGAAAAAATAACTTTATATTGCACAATATTAAATTATTTTATTACTAAAAATCATACAAGGATAAATTTAATTTTTTTTATAAAAAATGTAATTATTTTATTAAAAAATAATTAAATAAAAAATACTTGAAGGAAGCTTGAAGAATAATAAAAATAATTTGAATCGAGTACTTAGTAATTAGTATAAATAATAAATTGATTTGATTAGTCTGGTGCCGGGATAATCATTTAACTTTTGCTCTCTTTTTTCATTTTGTTTATTAAACAAAAAATAAAAAACAAAAACAAAAAATCTTCTACCCACTTCTGTCTACACTCTTCTACATTCCTCTGCATGGCGTGGTTGGTTGGTTGGTTGGTAGTGGAAAGGAAGAGAATGCTCTTCCCAACAAATTGCAAGCGCACTTGTAAGATATTTACCATTTTTATTATTATTATCATTAATTTATTTAATTATTCTTATTCTTATTTTTTTATTTCTGTCTACCCTGACTTTATTTAACTACAGACTATCACAATAAACAACAAGTTAAATTAAAGTATTGATTATTTATTTTTATTTTCATTTATTCAAATCGGTAGTTTGTGTATGCAATGCTAATTTATAACCGTTTTATCTTTAATATAGATATACATAAATCGATAATTTAATTTTAAATTCCTGTCAATTTTCATTTATTAGCAATTAAATTTATTTATAAAACAATTATTTAGAGCTTTAGAAATTTATTTTTTAAATTTAAATTTATTTTAAAAAATCGATATTTAAGTTCTGCAGAACATGTTTTATTTTAGAAAATTTTTAAATATTTAAACTTCCGTTTGATAAAAAAAAAATCCTCTTCCGTTCTTAAAAATATCGACTTTAAAAATAAAAGGGTCAAAAAAAAAAAATTGAAATATCAAATGTATATTTATATCAATTGAAAAAAAAATTTTCCACACTAATACACTAACAAATGCATGACGTAATTTTTTAATTAAAAAATCGCACGCTAAAAAATAAAATTAATAATTAAAAATAATTTTTTTTTATTAAATTATTTTAATAATAAAATTGATTAATAAAATTACTATTAATTAAAGTGAAATAATTTTTACTATCCGACTATTTAACTGTCTGGCACTTCTACAGCCTAATTAATAATTGGAGCACGATAATTAGCATAAATTAATTATAAAATGACGAGATGAAATAAAATTTTAATAATTACATACACTGTATTTATGAATTGCAATAATATTTAATTACAAATATTAATTAAAATTATAATCTCGTCATTTATTAAATAATACCGCTCGTATTGAACAATTTACAATTAACAGTTATTTATATCATAAATATATATCTTGTAGAGTAAAAATAAATGTAATATAGAGTTAAATTTCTAAAACAATTTTATAAATGTTAAATTTGTGTTTACTCCGAATTTAGGGCATGGCTGAGAGGCGCTATCATGCTAGTATTCTTACTAGGATTAACCTGGACCTTCGGATTGCTCTATTTAAACCAAGAAACCGTAATAATGGCGTACTTATTCACGGCGCTAAACAGTCTGCAAGGAATGTTTATATTTGTCTTTCATTGCATTCAAAATGAGAAGGTAAGGGAATTAACAGGAACTCTATCGCCTACATTAATCTAGTCATTTTAAATAATAAAATGCAAATAAAATAATTATTTTAAATTAAATTTATTGATAAGACAATCGTACATCGATTTTAAATTCATCGATCATCATCACTAACGATAAAACAAATATTATTATTAATTATATAATTATTATAAGTAAATTTAAACTCAGTCTTATTTATAAAAATTGTCAAATAAAATATAAGCCAATTATTAATAATCAATTACTTATTTAAAACCTTATGTCCTTGTAGTGGCATTTTCTTTAAATTAGCACGCGTTTTATTTTTATTTTTTACAATTCACAATTTAGTAACTAAATTTTTATTTTCTTTTTTTCATTAATTTCAATAAAATTATTTGTTATATTCTATATTATTAAGAAAATAAGAAAAATTTTGTGTCCAGGATAGTCATATGATAAAATCGGTTTTTTTCTCCATCTCCAGATACATAATTAAGAAATGACCTTGTATCTTGAGAACTATTGACATTTTCAAAGATATAAGCTCATTCCGATGTTACACTCATCGAGACCTTTCATTTGAGTACCTACATCAATTTTTCATATATTTATATATATTTTATATATGTATATATGAAAAATATATCAAAAATGCATGTGGGTACTCAAATGAAAGCTCTTGATGAGTGTAACATCGGGATGAGCTTATATCTTCAAAAAAGTCAATAGTTAAGAAAGTACAGTGCAATTTAACAAAGATACTGTGAACTATTGACATTTTTAACGATATAAGCTCACCCTGATATTACATTCATCGAGACCTTTCATTTGAGTACCCACATGAATTTTTCATATATTTCATATATTTATATATATTATATATATGTATATATGACAAATATATGAAAAATGCATGTGGGTACTCAAATGAAAGCTCTTGATGAGTGTAACATCGGGATGAGCTTATATCCTTAAAAACTTCAATTGTTAAGAAACTACAATGCAATTTATCAAAATTCATTATTTAATAAAGTAAAATTCTATTTATTTATAGTTCACAAGTCACGGCAGTTATATAGTGACTGCAAGGTCGCTAATAATAATAAAATTTATTGAAATTAATGGCGAGATATATTTTATTTAAAAATAAATAACGCTTGGTTTAAAATAATTTAAAAAAATTTTGAAAACACCGCAGCTTTATTTTGTTAATTGCACCTTAAAAACGAGTATTGTTTTGTTGTCGCGGTTGACTAGGTGCGTAAGGAGTACAGAAAATTCATAAGAAGACACTCGTGGCTGCCAAAGTGTCTTCGCTGTTCAAAGACAGTAACAGGAAGTTCCGGTGGCGGGTCTTCGGGAACGAGCGTAGGAGCAGCGGGAGTAAACGGAGGCAAGGACTTTTCATCCCACAACACATCCTCGAACCCGTCGGCCCCGACGACTGATAGCTCTGGATTATCGCCGCATGCGGCATCAAATGTGGGTACTACGGCAAACAATCACCCAAATAACAACAACAACAATCTACTGACAGCAACGTCACCAAACAACAATACGAATCTTTCGATAAATGTCAACCTGAACAATTTATCTGTGAGATCGCCAAACGGGGCACACCAGATGCACATGATGGCACCTAGCAACCACAATAGGCATCCTGGCCAGCAAGGTATCCATAAGCCGCTTATACACCAAACCAGGAAACCCGTTCGAGGTCTCTCGCTTCACTTTCGCATAGTTTATCATTATTTATTATTTAATAACCTGTTTTTTATTTTCAATTAGATTTTACAATTATTAGATTACTTTTTTTAGTTTTTTTTACTCGAGCCATCAATCATTTTTTTATCATCGATTTAAAAGCAACAACTCCCATGCATTTTATTAAATTTTTTATTTCAAAATTTTATTTTGTATATAGATCATATAAAAATTGAGTAAATTTTAGAAATTACGGGTTTTTTCATTAATTTTTTTATTATTTGTACGCTAAAAAAATTTTAATTAATTTTTTTTTTGTCAAAATTTAAAATAAAATTAAGACATTTTTTTAATTAATTTAAAAAAAAAATTATTAAATGTTTGCTAATTTTATTACTGTTAAAAATATTTATTTATAATAAATAAATAAATAATTTTAGTATTCCTAAAAATATTTATTAAAACTTCGCCGACGTACAAATAATAAAAAAAAAAAGTAAATAAAATAATGAGAGACTGCAAAAAAAATAAATATTTAAGAATTAATAAGTAAAAAAATCACTGATAATATATTTAGTCAAAAAAAGTCACATAATTATTATTATTATTAAACGTAAGAAAAAAGATAAATGAGGCAACTCGTTACTCTTAAAACTAATTATTATTTCAGTAGTACATGCATGTAATTATCTATAATAATAATAATCCATCCATCGTATATATTTATTTGCCATCTCTCACTACCGCTTTGTAAATACAAACTTACGCACTATATTTAAAAGTTGAAATTAAACCATAACTTAAACTAAAAAACGCTGGGAAAGCGGACACACACAGTCACATTTCATTTCAATTATATTATCATCACTATTATTTTTATTTTTATTATCATATCATAATTATTATTATTTTTTAAGCCACAAATGAAAAATGTATAAAGACCTCTACTAACACATGATATTGGTTTTTCCGTGATTGCGCCCAACGGGGGTTTGGTGTACGCGGTGTCACGGTTACTTTGTTGTACACTGTGTGCAATTCGTACGCAATTCGGCGAACTGTTGAAAAATTGTTCACATACTTTATACTATATACTGTATACTTATACTACTATTAATATTTAAATTTATTTATTTGTTATTCGGAATAATTTTTTTTTTATTTTGTTAGTTCGAAAGATTCGTATGGTATACATTAGCACAATATATTACTTTATTAATTAGCCGATAAAAAAAATTTATTTATTTTTATTTTAATTATATTATATTTATATTTATTTTAAATTTTTACTGCAATAATATTTTTTTAATAAAAAATTCAATAGAATTTTTCAATAAAAAAAAAATATTCAAAATTTCAATAAAAAAAAATTATTAAAATTTCTCAATAAAAAAAATTTTTTTAATAAAAAAATTAATAAAATTTTTTAATATAAATATAAATTAAAAAAAAAAAATGAATAAATAAAAATTAGAGGTAAAATATTTAAGCTTTTTTTGTCGGCTAAAAAAACATAGATAATAAATTAGTACTTAACACTTGGCTTACACTGGCTAGCGCATGCATTTCATATATATTTATAAATTTATCCATCTACATAGAAGTAGGTGTATAAATATATATAACATACTTCACATACATCGATCCAAATGACGGTAGGCCAACTCGCCTCGTTGATATGCGATACATAGAAGCAGTACTGTAGCAGTACAGGCTGTAGCCTAGATCTGTCGGATCCACGACTCGACAACTATTTCTGCTGATTAATATAAACGACTACAACACCATACAATACCAAGTAAAGACCGAGTTTAATTAATTGCATAATAATGTAGTTAAGTTGAACAGCGGTAGTAAACAACAGTAGCAACAACTCAGTTCCAACAACAGAAACAGAAACAGAACATGTTACATACAACCAAATTTTATCGACGCTATTATATATCTTTATTTAATATTATTATCTATCTGGTCTGTCCTTTTTTTTTGTTTTTACTTAAAATGTACTAATTATTTCTCGACTTGGAGGGTGATGGTTCTGTTAGAATGAAAAATTACCGTGAAAAAATAAAAAAAGGGATGGTTGAGTAGACAGAGATTGAGAACGACAGACGATTGCTTTACAGTACTTGATGTCAGGGCGAGGCTGGCCAAACAACGATAGACAACCAGCGGCACCGGTGGCACCAGTAACTCGCGAGACCGCATCTACAGATGCATCCGCAGTCGCTACTTTGCCGCACACTCGTCACGCATTTTTTCCGTCAGCTCCTAATATCCCAAAATCTGCCACCGCCACTTGGGGCCCTATTAACAAAAACCTCATGTGGAAGGTAACTAATCGCAAATCGCATATCGCATACCAATTACCAACAATTACTTTATTTAATACTGGTGCACAGAAATTTCTTTTTCTTACTGGCTTCTCTCGCCTGCTAATTAACGATAATTAACTATTAATTGCTAATTACTAATTACTCAGTATTAGTATCTGCTTTCTGCACCCACAACTTTAACGCTTACTTATTTTGTTTATGTTTTGACTTTGACTAGGTATTTTTATTTATATACGTTATTATTCTATTGAAATATAATATATATGAAACTTTTGTGAGTTATTTTAACAGATCGCGTTTTTGGTTCAGTAATTTAATAATTTTGTCGAGCTTTCACTCGAATTACTAAAACTTTTTTTGGTTTTTTAATTAACAACTTTCTCGACACCGAGTGTTTTGTTGAGTTTTCATGTTTTCAGATTTAATTAATTTTATTTTAATATATATTGAATGGAACTAACTTTTTTTGGAATTCAAATTTTTAATTAATGTTTTTTTGTTTGAAAATATTAATAATTACATTTTTATAGATAAACTAATTAAAAGTAAAATTTTTAATGATTTTTTTATATATTAAAAAAATAAACTTGATTAAAGAATTTGATCTAAAGTCAAGATAAAAAATTTTTTAACTGAAAAAATTAATAAATTTTACTTGATTCAATATTTTTTTTTTCCTATAATAAAGTTAATATATTACTAGAGTAATAAATTAATATCAATATTATTTATAAAATTCATCAAAAGAAATAGTTTTAATTTGCAATTTAATTACATAGTAAAATTATTTTCTTTTAAATTAAAAGAAATAATTTTAATAACAATAAAATTAGATTTTTTTTTTAGATTTTTATGGAAAAATTGATTAAAAGTAAAATTTTTAATGTTTTTTTTTATATATATATAGAAAAAAAAATTAATTTGATTAAAAAATTTGCTCTAAAGTTAAAATAAAAATTTTCAAATGAAAATTTTAATAAATTTTACTTAATTTACAATTTTTCTTTATTTTTTATAATCAAGTTTATTTTTTTTATAAATATAATAAATTAATATCAATATTATTTATAAAATTAATAAAAAATTTTTTTAAATCTCAATTTAATTAATTTTCTTTTGAATTAATAAAGGAAATAATTTTAATAAAAAAAAAAATTCATAAAAGTTTCAAAACAAAATTCCCTAAAAAAAAAAAAAATCCAAAAAAAAAACCAAAAAACTAAACAATAAATTTAATTCCACAGAACATTTCTTTTAAGTCGTATTCCCGTGACTCCGGACACGGCGGTTCCGAGCAAGAGGAATCCCCGCGTACCCACAACACAATGACCCTCGGCGGACACACAGGACGAACTCGGGGCAGCAGCAGGCAACTGATGACGGACATCACCAACCTGGACATCAACAACCGATCATCGAGCATCGCGGGAGTAGCCGGGGGCATAGGTCGCCGAGCAGCCTCTCCGTACAACCACACTTACACGGAGATCCGGGACGGAAGTCGCCCGGGAACGGGGTACCACACGAACCACACTCACGTCCACCTGTCCCGCGGGCTGGTGGGCGAGGACGACCCCGTCTACGAGGAGATAGAGCGAAACGGGAGCGGCGTCGTCGGGGAGATCCAGGTCTCGGACATGTCCGACGAGGACGGCCGTCGCCAGAGCGACATGAGCCGGCAATCTTCACGCAGCTACGGTGACCACCGGCCGCTCATCCCTTATTCACCCGCGAACGACCGGAACTTTGTCCACTACGGACAGTCAATGGACCGGAACAACCTCCTGCAGTACGAGCCCTCCCAGTACAGCCCGGCTCAAGAGCGGACTCTAAACGCCTGCTGGGAGAAGCTCCGGCGCCAGCAGGCCAAGTACGAGCTCGGCGAGATCAACAATCGCCTCCAGTCAAACACCTACGGGATGTCCCAGCCCGACCACACCAGGACCGTCGCCGTCCTTGATGGACATACGGTTGTTTGTCATCTTCAACCTCAGACGGACATGTACACCGGTCGCGGGGTCCCTCCGCCCTCTTATAGCGAGTGTTAATAGGTCATCAATCAATCTGTGTTACGTCATTACGATATTTAATTTTTTAATCAATCAATCGGTATAAATAGTAATTGATATCAATGTATATTAATTAGTCCGTTACTGATGCTAAAATTCTATCAAAGATAAGGATCTTTTTTTTTATTTACTGATAAAAAAAAAAATTTAATTGAAAATTATTTTCAATGTTAGTAAAAAATTTTTTTTTTTATTTTTTTAAATGGAATTAAAAAAATTTTTTTTTTAGAAAAATTATAAAAAAATTGGTAAATATTTACAAGTGGGGTCTTATTTTTTTTTTGAACAAAATTTTTATTTAATTTTATGGATTTTTTTTTGTTAAATACATAAAAAAATGAACAATTAAAAAAAAAAAAGTTAATTATCACAATTTTAATAAATTAAAAAAAAATGTGATATTCGACTTTTTTTTATGTATTTTTCAAAGAAAAAAATTGATCAAAAAAAGATAAAATAGAAATTTTATCCAAAAACATGAGAGCTAAAAAAAAAAAAAAAGTTAATTTATCACAATTTTAATAAATTAAAAAAAATGTGATATTCGACTTTTTTTTATGTATTTTTCAAAGAAAAAAATTGATCAAAAAAAGATAAAATAGAAATTTTATCCAAAAACATGAGAGCTAAAATTTTTTTTAATTTTTAAAGGCAAAAAAGTTTTCGAAATCTTCATTTTTTTTTCACAACATTTTTTATCATAAATGCGCCGTAAAAAAATGCAGAATCAAAAAAAAATTGAAAATGTTAATTTTTTACCTTATGGCCAAAAATGGGATTGACTCCACTTGTAAATAATTACCGAAAAATTAAATTAAAATAAAAAAAAATTTAATTAAATTTTTAATTGAAATAATAAAAAATCCGTCTTTGAAAATAGTTAAAAAAATATCATCAGTAACGCGATATTTAAATATAAAAGACATAATAATTATATTTAATAAAATAATAATATAGACTTTGAGGACGTCCTACCTCGGGCAATAACGTTACCGCGTTAGTCCAGGCTCAATAATCAGTCGCCGTTCTTAAGAAAACAAAATAATAAAGTAATAAATAAATAAATAGTTATTATTAATAATATAAAGTATGATAAATGATTAAAAAAAAAAAAGTATAAAGTGATTTAATTATTTTCGGAGGTTTTAGTTATTTTTATTAATTTTTCGCAGGCCGAAATCTGCAGGAATGACTGCTTAGTTGAGACGGAGGAATATTAAGTGAAGTGAGGCATTTTCTTTAATTAATACAATTAATCAATTATTAACTGAGGATAATAAATAATAACTATTATTATTGATATTGATAATGGTAATGAGTGAGGACAGTGCGCGAGAATTATCGGAAAGGCGGTGGACAACGCGACGTTTGATAAAGACATTAAATGTATTTTATTATTATAATTGTAACATGGTCGGTTAATTTTAGAAGGAAAATTGTATAATTGTATTTATAGTTTTGTAAATAATTACATACGTACTCGGAGTAAGTAGAGGTTTATAAATTTAATAATTTTACAATACATATCTATGTGGGTGACGATAACTAAGAGGACTAAGATTATTAATTATTTCTATTAAATTACTTTTTAATTAATTTTTTTTTTAATTAAAAGTCAAAATATTTATTTAGTTAATTTTTTTTTTTTTCATTTTTTTTAGTACCCTCACTAGTGTAATAAAAAGAAAATAAAATTTCCTGATGAATTAGAAATAATTTATGAGTAATGAGAGTTTTAAAAATTGTAATGAGTAATGACTAATAATTAACGACCATGATTAATAAATTCTTCGCCCTCTTTCCCGTAATCTCACTAATTGTAAATTGATATAATATTTGAAACGTTGCGTTATTCGTCACAAATGTTATTTTTATAAATATATGTAGAATTATATATTATATATTATACAATATAGTATACAATATTGATAATTGATATTGATATTATATAAATATAAATATTGGTTTGAATTGTACTGATAATGAACGAGTGAACAAAATGAGAGGAAATAAGTTTAAAAAACCAGGAAAAATAATAATCAATTCTGATCACTATTATTATTATTTATTAATATAATTAGATAGCGTGATTTTAAAATCGCCGATAGAAAAATGGCGAAAAACTTAGTCACTGTTTTTTACTATATTTTTTAAGTAGATAGATTAATATCTTATTCGCGTCTCATATATAATAGATTAGACTTACGTGCTCTATTTATTTTTATTTTGTACTAGGCATTAATTAATTCATTAGTTATTTTTTGTTATTATTTTCTTTTTTCAAAATTTATTTTATTTTTAGTTGCAATATTTAGTTTTGCAAAATGTCGAGGAAGAACAAACTGCCGATTTTGAGATTTTTATTTTATTGATAAATTATTATTTTTTTTTTTTTTTATAATAAACTCGACGTTTATTTCTCAATTAAACAGTAATTTACTGTTAAAACAAAATAAAAGATAATGAAAGCGAAAAATTAAAAATTAGCGTAATAAAATCTTTAAAATTGATTAGATTGTAATAGTAATAGTTTGTGTATAAATCCTTAATCACAAATTGACCCATCTTTGCACGCAAAAGTAGAAAATTTTCAAGTTTACAAAAAAAATTCGGACTCTGCAAAAAAATTTTGCGTCAAAAAAAATTTTTATGTTAAATATTTAACACTTTTTTGTGTTAATTTAACAAAATAAATGTTAAATTTTAACAAAAAAAATTTTTAAAGCAAAGACAAAATTTATTTTGTGAATAAAAAAGTGAGAATTAAAAAAAAAGCAGAAATTTTTCTGTTTAATGAGAGATAAAAGAATGAACGCTTTTTTGTATGAATGACGAAAAAAAAAAAAATGTAAACCGTCAAACGTTGATACGTTTTATGTTATTATTATTATTAATATTATAATTATTAATTATTATTACTCACTATAATTACTGTAGTTACTTATTCCCCGTTATCCTTGGAGAATTTATTTCCGACATTGTATATAATGTAAATAATGCTTTGTACATGTTGAATACTTTTAAATGTAAATCAGAGATGAGGATGCGTAATTAATGGATGATTAATAAAATAAATAAATAAATAAAATAATTAATTAATTAATAATATTACATAAATGTGAGATACTTATTAAGTGAGAGGAAGAAGTAAAAAGATTAGTTTAATTAATTGACCATTATAAAACAATTAATGTGACGACACATTTACATATATATATATATATATAAATAAATATATATACATATTTAAATAGGTATATATATTAATTTATGTATAAACAATACATATTATATAAACACACAAAAATGTGTAGAATTAAAATTTAAGTCTTGACATAATAGGAATGTAAATATAAATGATGCGATGAAATAAAAAATAACTAAAAATGCCCAAATAATTATTGTATATCTATCGACTTACGAGTAAACAAAAATAATAAAAAAAATAAAATTTATTTATAATTTATTATTACATTTCATTATTATCACATCTAATCATTACATTGTTTCATGTATTTTTTTAAACAGTTTACAGCGTCTTCCATTTTGTTGCGCTCGGCCGCCGTTAGTGGCGTTGTTTGGAAGCCATCTTGTCGGTCTATGTCTATGAGATTGTTTTGCAATATGTGCTCGATAACGGGTATATTTCCAATAGAAGCTGCGATGTGAAGCGCAGTTTGGCCGATTGAGTCTTTTGAGTTAATATCGCAGCCTAATTGGAGTAAACGATTGAAAACTTCAAAATTTTTATTTTTTACAGATTCATGAAGCGGTAAAAGCCCAGAATAGTCTGGTTTGTTTAGCAAGTCTTTTGAAGTTGCTGCTAATATCTCTACAGCTTCAGAAAATCCGTGAAATGCTATCAAAATATATAAATTAGGAATTAGATGATAAAGTTATTAGTTATAATTCGACAATTTTTTAATTTTTTAATTTTTTAATTAAGAAAAAATATTTTTAAAAAATTGCATTTAGAATTTTTTAAAATTTTCTGCATATTAAATTTTTTTTCAATGAAAAAATTCTAAACATTTTGAGATAAAATTAATTCGAAAAATTAAAATCGACATACCAGCAATATGCAAAGCAGTCCGTCCATTTTTACTACAAGAATCGACCAAAGGCTTAATTTTAGACAATATTAACTGGATGATATCGATGTTACCCGAGCGACAAGCTATGTGCAAACAATTCCAGCCATCTTTGTTCCGCAGTTCCAAATTAGCACCATTTTTTATCAAAATTTCCGCAGAATTAAAAGCTTCTGGAGTATTTTTGGCACAACCTAACATCAGAGGCGTCCAATCAGCGCGTTTTAATGCATCTACTGTCGCTCCTAAAGAAAATACTATAACTTTTTAACAAAGTGCCCTTTTTAATGATCAAAAACTCAAAAATTAAAATACTTACCTTGAGAAAGTAAAAACTCAATAATTTTTGGTCTTGCAAACTGCGCGGCTTCATGCAATGGCCGCTTCATGTCTTTATTAGCGACATCTGTCTTAAATTCTGGTTTCAAAAAGCCATTGCACAAAAATTGAACAATTTCCAAATTTCCTTCCCGCGCTGATACGTGCAAAGCTGTATCTCCCGAAACTTCATGCCGGAATACCGTCCAATCAGTAATTTTATGCTCCTCAACAAAGTTTTTTAATTTTTGTAACTCTCCCTTTTGTGTCAGATGCAAAAATTCTTTTGAAATTAACGCGTCAATCATTATTAATTAATAATTACAATTACCTATTCTAATATTGTTTAATTTAAGAGCTACAAAATTACTCACGATGTAAACAAACTACTTATACTCCGTCGGTACCTTTCCACTTGCGAGAATAAATAACTACTCCCGCCATCTGTATTACAAAACTCTAACTTCCTGCTAAATTTTTTTCCTCCCGATAAATTCAAATAAAATTAGCATTTTTGTATGAAAGAAAAAAAAATACTCTTTAAGAAAATAAATATAGTATTAAAATATTTCTAAGATAAGGTCATAGCCGATTTACTCATTAAAAATCAGTGAGTCAGCCGATAAAAATACCGATATCATCCCGATCTTAGAAAGTGTATATTTAATTAAATTATCATTGTACTGACTAGTACTGTTATTATTATCATCATAAAGCAATAATTTATTGTCAATAGCCGGCATATTTTTTCAATTTCTCACAAAGTGATTCATTTCGTTCGCCAGCTCATCAATTATCTCGATATTTATATTTAAACAACTCGACATTTTCTTTGTTCACATAAATTTAAATATCTAATAATAATAACCTATTTAATTTTAACAAATATACAGACGATCGATATTAGTACTTGGTACCTGGTGTACCGATACATAATTTTACGGAAGTATAAATATTTGTTTTAAAATAATCTATTGATTTTTTTTTTAATGTAATTTAAACATGCCCGCCTTGAAGTTTTATAATTAATAATTAATTACAAATGAGTATCGATCTATCGTTGATATATTTTATTAATATTAAATATAAAGAACCTTCGACGATGTCATAGATGTCACCGATCACCAACGAAACTATTTTTCGCAAGGATAAATTATTATCGCGATAGACGGAATCGAAGTAATGAAAACAAATCGTTATCGATTTTGCCGGTAATTACAATCAACATCCGTATACAAGAATGATGATGAGATTTAACAATATATTGTGTAATAATAATGACAGTAATAAAAATGACGAGTGGCAATAATTATAAAAATTTTCCGTTGTTTTTTTCCGAGGAAAAAAAATTTTTATCTACTTATTAATTAATTATAAAATGACCGATTTTTCGGTAAAAAATGAAGTATTTACTCAGATTGTAAATTTGCTTATTATTATTGACTGTTATTGTTTTTTTGGCATAATAATAATAATAATAATAATAATAATAATGATAATGAAAGGAGAATAAATCAAAAATTTACAGTTCAAGGAGTAACAAGGTTAAAAAAAAATGTTCCAACGTAAAATGTAATCTAAACGAGTGAGTATTAAACGTCCTTGTCATTTTAACGAACGCGCATTATACCGTGCTACGAATATTTAAACAAAAACGCTTTCAACATATACCCTTCGTAAAACTAAACATTATACTATGGTTAATGATCAATAATAATTATAATAATAGTAGTTTAGATTGTAATTATGATTTTAATTGTGATTATGATTACCAAAAGAAATATTATTGGATGTTGAGGTTGCGGATATTATATAGTAAGGATAAGGCCGCCGGAATCGGATAAATCAATGACCAATTTTAATTGATAATTATCAATGACATTATAAGACCGACAATGTCAAATCAGACGTATTGCGTTGACAAAAATAAATTTATTTACTTAAATGTGGGTAAAAAATATTTTTTATTACATAAATATACTCGGCAAAAAAATTAAACGGCTTACGGAACACAACAAGGATGAGATGGTGGAATTACCGTCGAATGAGTCACACATAACTTGGAATGCAACCCGTCGTACCTAAATAAAGTACCTGCGATATATTATATATATATATATATATATATATATATACAAATAATAAATCAAACTCCCGGAAGAAATAAAAAATCCAATCAAAACAGTATCAAAAAGTATTTTTGATGATAATTATTGTGTATTTATTTATGAATGAGTTAATCAATGAATTAATTAAAGTTGAGGTAAAAAAAATGTTAATTGCAGATTGAGAGAGGGAGAGACTGGGAAAAAATATAAAAGAGAGAGAGAGAGATATTGAACCCGAATGAAAGAAAGAAGAAAATAGCTTAGATCCACCAGAATCGCCGCGGATATATCTCCCGGCTGGCTATTACGATCGGAATACCGATCGAATACCTCGAGCGAATTCCTCAAGCCCCCCACAAGTACTATACGTGGTACATGGTACATGCTGTATGGTGTATGCTAGTCGGTAGTACATTACATGGAAGAAATCAAATTAAATCAGACAACCAAGAGACGGAGAACGAGACCGAGACGGAGATGGAGATAGTAGGAGCTCAAACTGAGGATTGAGGTCTACTGTATTGAGGTTTGAGGTACTTAGCTATCTCTGATGGACGAATGAGAGTGCGCAGTCCCGTACTGAGCTTTTCTGGAGGATCTATAACCATTCCGACGATATCTTTACGCTACCTTGCGATTATCAAGACAACCAACACGTCAACAACGTTATCGTAACCAAGCTTTTATTTTTGTTAATAGATTTTATTTTTTTAAAACTTTATTATTATTATTTTTTTGGCATATTTTAATATTTATTTTAAATTTTATTAATTAATATTTAAATTTATTAAAAAATTTTTGCTCTAAAAATTTTAATAATAATTTAATTTTAAAAATTTATTATTATTATTAAAATTTTTAGAGTAAAAAATTAATGTACTTAAATATTTTTATGCATGAATATAAAACTTGTAAATAATCTTATTTAATAAATTTTTTTTTGCATTAAGCTTGATATTATTTAATATATTATTTAACATGTGATGAATTTCGACATTTTGAATTATTAAAACATTATTTATAATTTTATTTATAGCCATAAATAATTTTCAATGTCAAGTACAAAGAAATTGACTTTAAAAAAATAATTTATAGTTAAATAAAAACATAAATATTAATTTAATAATTCAAAATTTAAAAATTACACTTATAAAAATCAATTGTGATTAATTATTGAAAAATAACTAGATAAAAAAAAAGTAGGTGTGAAGTGATGTGTAAAGACTGAAATATGATTAACTATCACGCGACATGCATCATCCTATCGATATCGATATTTCCGATCATAATAATAATAATAATAATAATAATAATAATGATAATGACAGTACAAGAACAATACAGAGTAATGTAAGCCGAGTAAGAGATGGTTGAAGGTGAAATAAATACAAGTGTAAGGAAAAGACAAAGGAATGAACAAAACGTGAGGCGAGGAGAAGACGTTAAAGGAAAATAGTAGAGAACCAAGAGTAAGAAGAAGAAGAAGAAGAAGAAGAAGAAGAAGCAAAAGAGGTAGTAGAGAAGAGGAAGTGGAGAACGGATACCTGGGACCTGGGACGACGGCAAATATACTCACTCACAGTCCATTACCAGCCAGAACACGTTCCGCACGATTTCGTTTTATTTACCGGCGCAACCGAGATCATTTGTTCTAACTCATTGTTTTAAATACACTTGTTGTTTCTTACGATACAATAAGCTCGGTAATTATCTGTTTTAGGGTGTTGAATTTTACTTTTAAGTAAAAAGTCTTCAGTGAAAAATTATTTTGCCATCTTATTAACCAAATATTTTAATAATGACGTTTTTAAATGATTATGACTAGTGAAAAGTTTTTTAAATAAAAATTTAAAATAATTATTAATAATAAACACATAAAAAATCGAAAATATAATTCGAGTGAATGAAAATCTGTGTGGATGACCTTCTACGACCCGGCATCGATCGAAAACGACTAAGTGTCGGCTACACGTGGTCTTAATCACCACAAGTTGAGATTAAGATAACGAATGGAAATGTTATTCAAAAATTTCTTTATCGTTTTGATAATTATAAATATTCATTTGACATACGGTAAGTCGATAATTATTTCAATAACGATATAACTTGTAATGTTTCATCAGATTTTTTTTGTTATTTTTGCACGCCTCATAAGCGAAGCGTTGAGGTTGTGCTCTACTCTCGACATTTCGAAAAAAGCAGTTTTCTCGAAACTGAAATTGATTTTTTGTTATTTATATCGCACTTACAGGTTAAAATGAGTACACTTATGTCAAGTCAAATAATTTTTCAGGCACATAAAATATATTTCAATAACAATTTTTTTGTTTAACATAATAAATAATAACATTAAACATAATCTTTTTTGGACGTCCGTGTATGAATGGGTGTATGTGGCAGGGAAATTGGTCGAAAAAATGATCGTACCGGAATAATTTTTTTTTAATTATCTAAAGTAACACACGACAGAATTTCTTAGTTAACATGAGCGTTCAATTCACTGTCGTTAAATTATTATTTATAAAAAACTAATATATTTTTTTGTATTTCTATCTATACATTTTATTATAGTATTTTTTTTCCTCACCTTGCAGTTATGGGGCCACTAAACCATAGCAGTGTTTTCTGTTTTTTATTATTTTGCTTTTTATATTTTATTTTAATCAATTTTATTTTAAAAAATGAGATTATGAGGCGTGCACTTTTAGATTTTCCAAACTTTTTTTCTCCTGTATTTGTTTTATTATTTAATTGTTATGTAGGATAATCGTGCGTACGATTTAATTGTCAACTTGTTAATTTAAATTTACATAAAGGTGTTTATTGACTCGATTGTTTTAGTACGTACGTAAATGTTTATTGTTAAGATGGTATTTTTCTTGGATTGACGCACTCACAATCCCCGGAATAGAATAAATCATTATTTAAGTAAACATTACTTATTTATTTTGGATTTTAACGAGCCGTTTCAATTAAAGTATCATTTATTTTGACGCACTAATATCTTTCAATTACGCTAGTGATATTTCACGGTTGATGATTGTAATTATAATTATTACTATGAATCACTTGGAACTTTTTTTAAGATCAAATGAACTGAATAAAAATATATATTTAATATTCCTCCAATGCCAAGTTACAATGGGCATTTATATTGTTATTAAGTTACTTGAGTTAAAACTACTAATTTATTTTTTACGTAATACAGGATGCACGCTAGTGCATTCTCGAAGAGACTTGGAATTTTAAATTGATCTATACTTAATAGTTTTGTATAAATTATTATGCAATCTAATACAAATATATCATTATACAAGTTTTTATAACCAAAAACTCGCTTTTCATTCTTTCGATCCAGTTAATTATTTTTTACTATAAAAATATTGAAGCCAAGTCAAAAATAATTTACTTTAATGTTTTAAGTTATTTTAAAAAAGTAATATTGCAAGAAATTTTACAATGGACAGCGATAAAAAACGATAGTAATTTTTATGAATATTATTCATAGTTCTGCACATTCTTTATGACAAGTATTTAAAATCTATTTTTTTTATCTCAAATTACAACACGTGTAATAAGCATTTACGCTAAAAATTAATAATGCAATTTTTTTCTATTAAATATTTTTTTATAGGAAAAAATTGATAAATAAATTACGTAATTGTTTACTTCACAGAAACAAAAAGTAAATGATTCACTTTCGCTTGAGACAAGCTCAAAAATTCTAGATTCTCTGTACCATGGCATTGACACTCGATAAATCCCGAGCGTGTACTATAAATCAAGAAACAAGTTAGCGAACTTTTACAATCACAAACCGTGACCTAGAGATTTATGTAAATAACAAAAATTATATATATTTGTAGTGCAACAACCAGTTAAAGTATTTGAAAAAAAAATCCAGTCCTCAATTTATTGGATGCATTTAAATCTTCTGTTTATAAATTAATCGACCAATTCCGGATCATAATACAAAATCCAGTTTTTTGATAAAATAAAAATCATTCGTAAAAAATTTTAACAAATATTTAAAAAAAAAAAAATTAACTTGATTCTCGAATAAAAAAAATTTTAAACCAAGAAAATTACTTTTTAATAATTTTTTGATTGTTTTTTAATAATTAAATTAGAACAAAAAAAAATATTTTTTAAAAATTGCATTTACAGTTTTTAAAGTTTTCTACAAGTGCAATTTTTTTTTAATTTTTTTATAATCATTTTTTCAGTAGAAAAAAAAATTTTGAAATGGCTAACTTAATTTTTATATTTTTTTTTTTAATGAATTAAAAAATAAAAAATTTATGAATGAATGCACTGTAATAATTGTATATCAATAGGTCATATAACTAGGTGGATAACATAGAAAGTAAAGCACAGTGTAATTAAATGTAGGCTGCAATAAAATACGGCGGCCTACGTGACATCGAGAAACTTCCTGTGGAAGATTATTAGCATAAAAAAAAAAAAAAATTACTCCAATTTTAATTGCACTGCATTGTAAATATTGTAAAGGGAATGTTTACTGCCGGTAGGAAGAGCGAGCGAAGCCTCAACAAATGCATCGCTACCCGGCAGCACGACACCGTCGGTTGTCACCTTAGACACGGAGGGGCCCGAATTTTCTCCAGATTCTCAATTTGATGCTAATAATTATGAAGATAATAACAGCGCGAGTTCGGTGGTTTTTGTGGACGTTCCTCAGCACACGGAGACCGCACTGGGAACGTCTGTGTTATTAGCATGTCGAACGGCCCATCCAGTCGTTGATTGCCAGTGGTCCTGGCAGCCTCTGCCACCGGTAAATCTACCTCTTCCGGACATCAACCCTTCGAATTCCAACGAGACCACTCGTGAAATTCTACAGGTTTCGACAGAAGCTGTTTTTTCCCCGCCGACAACGGCCAACACTCAGTCATTGCCTGTTAAACAATTTCCGGCTTTCGGTAATAATAGTAATGACTGTTCGGTCAGATTTACAAATTACAAATATGAACAAGTTGGATATTGGACCTGCGCTGCACGCACTACCGTTAATACCTCTTTTGTCAGTACTTTGCCCGCTAAATTGAGCATTGCCGCTCATACACCTGGTTGGTATTTATTTCATTTTTACTTATTTTTTTTATGAAAAATTTTATGATAAGTATTTAGGTTGCATTTGAAAATAGTCTATCTCTAGATAATTAAAAAATGACCTTGTATCTTGTGAACTATCGATATTTTTAAAGATATAAGCACATCCCGACATTACACTCATCGAGACCTTTCATTTGAGTACCCACATCAATTTTTCATATATTTCATATATTTATATATGTATATATGAAAAATATATAAAAAATGCATGTGGGTACTCAAATGAAAGCTCTTGATAAATGTAACATCAGGATGAGCTTATATTTTCAAAAACGTTAATATTTAATAAAGTACAGTTCAATTTAACCAAAATCATTATTCAATACAGCAAAATTTTATTTATTTATAATTCGGAAGTCACGGCAGTCACATATTGACTGCAAGGACATTAGAAATTAATTAATTAATTAATTAATTAATGATACCATTGATTAATTAATTACGCAATTTAAAATAAATAAAAATAGTTACAGAAGAGTCGATAACATTTTTGGAGTCGGATGACGCAATCGAAGCAGCGCCTTTGTCGCCGTTCGAAATCCCCTGCCGAACCTTGGGCCCGGTTTCAGAATGTCAGTGGTCCTGGCGGCTGGCGAACCAGACCGAACTTTGGAACATCGAAGTGAAGAAGTTCCCATCTTTCGGCGAAAACAACACCGACTGCACCATAAAGATCCCTTCGGCGCTACCGGAGCACGAGGGACTGTGGACCTGCGGGGTTCTGAGTGACAGCGCTCAGAACTCCAGCAGCTTCGTGGTGAACAGACCAATAAAGCTGTTGCTCTCGGAAGGTAGGTTTACATTAACTTGATTTGTTATTATATATTTTTGTTATTGTATGGGATCGAAATGAAATAATCGGGATGTGTTCAAAATACTTGACAAGACTTGAGCTATTTATGGAATTTGCTCGTAAATTCCAGTGGAATTCATACAGCTTTCGCGAGGTATTCAGACAGCCTTAGGGGAATCTGCCCTGCTCAGATGCCAGGTGAACAAACCGGTCGTACAATGCGAGTGGTCTTGGAAACCCCTCAATTCCAGTAAAGAGCCCATGGTCATAAAAAATTTTGTGCCAAATGACGATAACAAGCATGACTGTTCAGTAAGATTTAAAAATGTACTAGAAGAGGAGGAGGGCCTTTGGACTTGTGCCGTAAGATTAACACCCCACGGGCGGCTTCACGAGGCTGCTCCTGCTAAACTCACACTTTTGCCTTCTGGTAATTGTTTTATTTCATTTTTATTTTTTTTTTTTTGTGGTAAAAAATATAAAACAACCTCTAATTGAGGCGAGGTAAATGACCGGCTTACTATTTTTCCGTTCCAGCAAAGATAAATTTCACTGAAGCGCCGGAAAATATGTCGGTTGCGGTCTCGAGCCATCAGCTGCTCAAGTGCGTCGCGAATACCCGCGTCGAAAAATGCACTTGGTTGTGGAAGTCACTGAATGATGACGGTGAAGTCGTCGCTAAAGATTCTTTCCCCAGTTACGGGAGCCTGGGAACTAATTGCAGTCTTAATATCAATGCTATTCGAATGGAAGATCAAGGGTACTGGGCTTGCCAGGCCATCGCTCCTAATAATGTCATTCTTTCTTCACCCTACGCTGAAGTTATTGTTTACAAACAAGGTAATTTTTATTAACAATCTATATTATTAAGAGGATAAGAAAAATATTTAGACTGCATTCGAAAATGCTCTATCTCTAGATACATAATTAAGAAATGACCTTGTATCTTGTGAACTATTGACATTTTTAAAGATATAAGCTCATCTCGATGTTACACTCATCGAGACCTTTCATTTGAGTACCCACATCACTTTTTCATATATTTTATATATTTATACATATGATACATATGTATATATGAAAAATATATCAAATATGCATGTGAGTACTCAAATGAAAGCTCTTGATGAGTGTAACATCGGGATGAGCTTATATCTTTTAAAATATCATTAGGCGGCAAGATACAAGGTCATTCCTTAACTATTGATATTTTTAAAGATATAAGCTCATTTCGACGTTACACTCATCAAGAGCTTTCATTTGAGTACCCACATGCATTTTTGATATATTTTTCATATATACATATATATCATATATATAAATATATAAAATATATGAAAAATTGATGTGGGTACTCAAATGAAAGGTCTTGATGAATGTATTGTCAGAGTGAGCTTATATCTTTAAAAATGTCAATATTTAAGAAAGTACAGTGTAATTATAAAAAAAGTCATTATTTAATAAAACAAAATTTTATTAATTTATAGTTCACACAGTGACTGCAAGGTTGCTAGTTATAATTACATTTTATTTACAAAAATAACAAGAAATAAATTTATTTTATTCAAGAGATAATTTTTGGCTCATTATTTTCTTGAATAAATTTTTTTATCAAAAAAATTATTATAAAAAAATTTACTCTCGTAATTTTAAAAATTTATTTTTTATAATAATTTTTTTATTATAAAAACTGTTAATATAATTAAAAAAAATTTTTTTTATAGAAAAAGTTGAATTTTCTGAACTATTACAAGACATCCAAATTTCATCTGGCAGCAGCGTTTACTTGCGATGTGTGACCTCATCCCAGGTGGAACAGTGCAGATGGTCATTAACGCCGGTTAATTCCAACACGACAGTGGTAGTAAAACAATTCAAGCCAGTAGTCCCCGCAGGTCGCGACTGCAGCGTAAGATTGAGCCACGCGTTGGCCGAGCAAGAGGGCTTGTGGACCTGCGGTGTAAAAGTTCACGGGACCGAGACTTACATGAACGCTCCGCCGGCGAAGCTGAGCCTCCTCGAACCAGGTATCAATGATAAATCATTACCATAAACGAAAGCGACTGTCATCGCATCGGCTCAAGACTATTTCTGCTGCTGACTGGTGGTGGAAGTGCACTATAGTCATAAGTCATTAAAACTATTACTGTAGATTGTACTTAATCATGAACAAAACGCTCAAAGATATTTTATTATATTATATTAATTATTTTATTTAATTACTATTTAATTGCATTTATCATTTATTATTATTGTAATATCCGAGATTAATTTAAAATATTAATATATGGTTAATTGTATGTGCATGACTTTTTGCTTACTATTTTTATTTAACTCTAAGGATCATTAATTAATTAATTAATTAATATAAGATAGTGTAAGCGATCAATTATATTCTCTAGAAATTTTTATTTATTTAAATAAAGTAAGAGGCTAATTTTTAAAAAATGTACAAATTTAATTACTCAAATTTAATCACTTTCATCAACAATGTGCCTTAATTAATTTATTTATCAATAATCATTTAAATAAATAAATTTTAGTGCAATAAAATATTATTAAGTTGTTATTATTATTATAAAAGTATTAATAAAAACCGAATTTTTAATAAAGAATATTATATAAATTTTTTAAACCACGCCAATTTTATTAATTTATCAATACAAGTGGTAGCACTACGCTTCATACGCACTTGCACGTCTTGGGTTACCACTTTCAAATTTCAAGCACTCTGAGGTATGAAATTTTATTAAAATAAAAAAATTAATTTAATTTAAGGTAAAAGATCCAGTTATTGACACTTGCAATTTTATTTTAATAAAAAAAAAACAACTCTTATAAATTAATAAATATAATTTTTTAATTATAAATTTTGAGAAAATTTGTTTTTTGATAACATTTAATTTTTTTAATTAGAATAAAATTGCAAGTGTCAATTACATGACACTAAAGTTAGTCGACATTTTTAATTTTTTGATTTTTTTTTAAATAAGTAAATTAGAACAAAAAAATATTTTTTAAAAATTGCATTTACAGTTTTTTAAGATTTTTACAAATGAAATTTTTTTTTAATAATTTTTTCTATGAAAAAAAATTTTTTAAACTTTCAGATGTCGGCTAACTTAATTTTCATGTCAATAAGTGGGTCTTTTACCTTATATATTGTATAAAAAAAAAAGGGTTTTAAATTTTAGCGCCAGTAAGAGTTGCAATTACAACAAACACCCATGAAATTGTTACTCTGGGTTGCAAACTTTACCCTCTGCCTTCAGACACCACGTGCCAGTGGGCTCACGATTTAAAAGATAAAAAACGGACAAATGCAACCCATAAATTAAGGTGACTAATAATTAAAATATGACTACTAGTATAAATTAATAAGCTGTTTAAAAAATTGAAAACAAATAGGCAAGGCGTGCTAATGAATCATACTTCAGGAATTTGTACTATACAGTTTAAGCCGGATGTCAATGATCTGGGACTGTGGACTTGTAAATTTATTATTAAGACAGATAAAGGCAACTTTGTGTTGGGAAATTCTTCGCTGACGCTGGTCATTAAGTACACAGGTATGTAATTTATTTTTTGCCGGAATCAGCTAATATTTGTTCGGGTTTTAGGATCGAGTTTGGAATGTTTTAGAGGACCAACGGCTGGGATGGATAGTCGGCGCAGCGACCACTTTTGTTCTCTTTCTCATGATTCTGGCTGTGGTATTAATTGTTTGGAGAGCGAGGCTGTTTACAATGGAGTCAACGAGGATTTTTGAAACTGCGCCGCTTAGAGAGAAAAATCAAGAGGACAGAAAGGACTCAGTGGATCTAGAATTGTCGGATACTAGATTGTCTGTTCATTCGTCGAGTAATTCAGTTTTGTCAAGGAACTCGACTTTTTTGGGTCATGCTGATAAATATCAGCACCCGAAATAAACTGTATCATTTGCAATAAATAATAATAATAAAAAAATAACTCACCAATTAATTGAGAGCGTCGAGCTGGCGTTGAATTTTTTCTAAATTTTCGTACAAGTCTGATAAGCTCGGCTTGTCCATTTCTACTGTAAGAGGTTTGGATTCTCCGGTGGTGTTTAATTGCAATAATAAGACTGGTTTATTGTCAGCAGCGTGGGCTGGAGAAGATGCTTGGATATTGAAACTCCAATTAATATCGTGGACCTGAAAAATTTTCATAACTATAAGAGATACTCGATAAATTAAAAATAATAATAAAATTTAATTCAGCAAATGTTTAGTAATTTTAAAAACTTTTGTAACTAAATTAGAAAAAAAAAATTGACAGAAATTTTAAAAAATTAAAAATGCAAATTTTTTAAAATAACTTTTTGGTATAAATTTGTTTGTTAAAAAAAATTAAAAAATTATTGACTGCTAACTTTAAATTAATGATAAAATTTTAGGAAAAAAATTTACTTGATTAGGAAATACAGATTTACGACGCAACACTTCAATTATTTGCTGGGAATAAGTTGTCCAAGTGTTGACAAATATTGAGATTTTGTCGTCGGAAATTCCAAAGCATGATTTCATAAAACTTTCCATCTCAGCTGACTCGACCATGCTGAACCCGGCTTGAGTGTAAACAAAAGTTATTGTGTCAAGCAATAAACTCAGATTTTCTTTTTTTAAATTGAGAGACAGCATAAGTTTTTCCTCTTCATCTTCGCTGAAAATTTTGTCACTTTCTGAGTGGAGTCCTTGACAGATATGGCTTACCAGCTGACGGAATTTTGAGTTTTCCAGCTGTTCTACTATTTCTAAGCCTTTTTTTAGCCTGAAAATAAAAAAAAATCAGTATTGTAATTAAATTAGAGTTTTTGATTATTATAAACAATACCTTGGAGTTAGTGTAATCCACATTTTAATGAAATTGACAGATTTAATTATCCAAGTGATAATTTAACGCGAAATTTAATTTGAAAATACTAATAATAATTAATTGATAACAATATCATAATTATTTTAATTTTAAATTAGAATTATCACTGAAACTGACAGAAAAATAAAAAAAAACGTAAGCAAAGTGTTTGTTGATAAAACCACTATGAAACTTTTTGGCGCGCCACCTATCGTTGAAAAAAATAAACTAAAAAATTCAGGACCGGTATTTCAAATTTTGACAAAAAAGTTATTAATTTTTAAAAATTATTTAGCAATTAATTAATAATAATTATTTTTCAACTAATAATTTCTCTTTTTATAAATAAAAACTAGTAATATGTCTTTTTTATTTACTTATTTCAATAAATTTAAATTGTAAGTTCCGACTTCTGCGCATGCGCATTCTAAAATCAGTTGCGGTTGGAATTGGAAGCTTCGCTTCAAACTACAACAAGTTACAGTGCAAAGTGCTCTGATTACTCTGATTTTTAGTGCGTAAAATGTGTAATAGTGACTAATTAATTAAAAAATCAATTAATTTCAAAATAAATCAAGTGTTTAATTAAAAATTTCATTAAAAAGTGTCAAAAAACTACATAAATAATTTTTTTTTTTTCTAAGTGCTTGCAGATAGTCAGCTTATGCATTCCAGTTAATTATTTTTCCAGCTTGGTGAGTTATAAAAGCTTAATTTTACAATTTAATTATTCTACAATATTTTTTTACACCTAAAAATCATCAGAAATTAATTTATTTTGTAAAAATAATTTTTTTATTATTTTTTGGCGCTAAAACAGCAGCCGCCATTTTGACTCTGTCAGTATTTTCCCACCTTTCCATCTTACCAGCTGTTTCCTGTTATATACTCCGAACAGTCCGAACAAAATTGTCATAAACTTATCTAAATATACCGGAGGGCGGTCACATGGTTTCTTTCTAAATCATCAATCGGCATAGCAAAACGTACCTACAAAATATATAAAGTGTAAATAAATTTATTGAGTTAACCTCACCAGTGAGTTAGTTATACATACAGTGATAATTGATAAATAATAGCTCCAAAAAAATAATAAAAGTTGATAGTGCACAGTAAGTAGTGATATTAATTAAAAAAATAACCAAATTTAATAATAAAAATGTCAGGACACAGTCAGCACCGTGATAGGTCTCGCAGAAAAGATTCACGGGACGACTACGAGCAAAATAATCGTCGCGAGCGCAGCAACAAGGACAGGTATCACGAAAAAAATGATAGACATGACCATAACAGGAGCAACGACGACAGATCACCTCCTAGAGAACGTCAGCGACCTAGAGAGCGTAGTCGTTCTCGACAACGCGACGAAAGAAGAGGCTCCAGGTTCGAAAATCGCAGGAATGACAGGCGTGAGCGAAACCACGACAGATTCTCCAACCACGAGGAAGATGCTAGCAACCCGAGGGTCAAGAGAGAGTCTTCTCCAGACTGGGGCCGGTCTCGACCCAAGGACGAGGAGAAGCCCAAGCCAGTCGAGAAGGAGAAGCCGAACTTTGAACTCTCCGGGAAGCTCACAGAGGACGCGAATACCATCAACGGCGTCGTCATCAAATACGCCGAGCCTGACGACGCCAAGAAGCCGAAACGGCGTTGGAGGCTGTACCCGTTCAAGGGAGAAAAGGCACTCCCTTTCATCCCCGTCCATCGGCAGTCGGCTTACCTGCTTGGAAGGGACAGAAAAGTCGCGGACATTCCGTTAGACCATCCGTCCTGCTCCAAGCAGCACGCCGCGCTGCAATATCGTCTCGTTTCCTACGAGAGAGAAGATGGGAAGTTTGGCAAGCGGGTCAGGCCTTACATCATCGACCTGGAGTCTGCTAATGGCACTACGGTCAATAATGTCAAGATCGAGGCCAAAAGATTTCACGAGCTCCTCGAGAGGGATGTCATCAAGTTCGGATTCAGCTCCAGAGAGTACGTCTTGCTGCATGAACACAGCAAGGATGACGAGGATGATGATGATGTCGATGTTCCTAATGACACTTAGGTATTATTTGATTTTTATTATCTATATTATTAAGATAGTAAATTTATTATGATAAGTATTTATACTGCATTTGAAAATTCTCTAGCTCTAGATACATAAATAAGAAATGACTTTGTATCTTGAGAACTATTGACATTTTTAAGGATATAAGCTCATCCCGATGTTATACTCATCGAGACCTTTCATTTGAGTACCCACATCACTTTTTCATATATTTTATATATTTGATATATATATATTATATATATGTAAATATGAAAAATATATCAAAAATGCGTGTGGGTACTCAAATGAATGCTCTTGATGAGTGTAACATCGGAATGAGCTTATATCTTTTAAAATATCATTAGTTGACAAGATACAATACCATTCCTCAACTATCGACTTTTTTAAAGATATAAGCTCATCCCGACATTACACTCATCGAGACCTTTCATTTGAGTACCCACATCAATTTTTCATATATTTCATATATTTATATATATGTATATATGAAAAATATATAAAAATGCATGTGGGTACTCAAATGAAAGCTCTTGATGAGTGTAACATGAAGATGAGCTTATATTTTTAAAAACGTCAATATTTAAGAAAGTACAGTGCAATTTAACAAAAGTCATTATCTAACAAAGCAAATTAATAATTAATTTGAAAAAGAATAATTGATAATTTTATTTTTTATTAATTAATAACTGATAAATTTTTTTTTTCAGATTTTGATGGACGAGTGATCGTTATACGCTTTCGATTTTACTTAGACTATGTAAATCGAATGTTGAAGTACCTGGTAACGATCTAATTTAAAATTACCAATCATTGTTGTTAATAATTATTAATATTACTTCGTAATTTTCAGAATTTAAATTAATTAGTGGGATCAGATAATTATAAATCAAATTTCTACAATTAAGAGTGTTTGAGTTATATTTTTTTTAAGTAGTAATTTTTTGCGTTGATATTAGTAAGTAATAATTGTAAATTTAAGATTTATAATTTAGCTTAAATAATTAATGATAATTACCATTAGTGATAATAATTGTAAAAAGAATTGTTTGTTTTATTTAATCACTTTATTACGTCTTTGATAATTATAATTGTTTTTTTCAATATATTTAAAATTGATTAGTGAAAAATTTTATTTCTTTGGTTGACATAATTATTGAATACTATTTACATTATTATTATTAATATAATTATTAATTACAATTAGTAAATGATTTATGAACGATATGTAATTGTCACAATTGTTGCAAAAGGAAGACTATTGTATTAATAATAATAATAAAATTTAAATGATATAAAATACTCGATATAAAAAAATATTATAAAATGAATCAATAGCTTAAACTTATTAATTAATTTATAGTCATAGAATTTTTAAAATTACAATCGTAAAACTATACAACTTATTCATTTTTACATATAAAACTTAACAAATTTATACAATTAAATAAATACTTTAATGAAAATGTGATTGCTGATATTATTTAATTTAATAAAATAAATATCTAGTGATATGAAATAATTAATAGTCTCCAGTTTTATCAAATAAAAATTAAACTGGCACGTTTGGAAGTAATTTTAATCTGTGCTTCAATATATAATAAATTTATATAAAATTCGTCATAATTATTAAATATAAATAATTTATAAAAAGGCACTGGTATCAGATCCCTGATATATTAATTATTAAATAAAAAGCTTAACTAACCCTAGTTGAATCAGTATTTACATTTGTATACGTAACAATATTATTAGTACTTTCGTCAATAACTTGAGGCGGTTGTCGCAATAAATTTAACAAGACATTGTTCATAACAAGAGGTATATTCGCTCTACTACCTTCTAAATTCGCGTGATTTTTGTGCACCCTTAAAGTGCCATTACCAATAATATTAGTTTCATTAATTATAATATTATTATTATCCTTCGGGGCGATCGACGTCGTCGTTATTGACGTGGAAGACGATGTCGAACTATGATTGCTATCTAACGAGATTATTATTATTGTTGTTGTTGTTATTACTGTAATTATAATTATTACTATGATTGATATTTTTCAATGGAAGATTATGTTGAGAGCCAAGGACCGAGGAGCTCGGCCGGGTTGATGGCAATGATCCGCGCAGTGAACTTATAGATGAACCGAGTGAGCTACAATTTCTATCATCTAAACTAATCTTTGAGCTTCCATCATTATTTTTATTATTAATATTACTAGACAATTGTCTTGAAGTTCGTTCGTTCAAAGAGGCTCTAAGACCATTTTTAAATGCATTTATAACTTTCGCGTTATTTTTCAATCTCAAGTTGTCCAGCGTTTTGCTCCTCTCGGTGGTATTCAGAGTCCCGATTTGGGACAATATATTATCCAAGTGCTCGCGGTCCTCTGGGGTTATCTCGCGCCGAGGAAGCTCGCTGGGCTTTGTCGCCAAGTCCGGTTGTCCGATTTTCTTATCAGCGAGACTTGGAACGATTTGTATCGACCGCGGGACCTCGTACTCGTCGGTCTGGGGCTTTATTATCACGCCGGAACTCTCCGCTAGTAATTCGAGGTATTTAGGTAACTCTACGTCCGAAAGACGTATTGTTGTTACTGTTGTGCTGCTCGTGTCTTGCAGGAACGGCTGCATGTCACGGCTTCCTTCTGAACTACTTGATTTCCATGAATTACCTGAAGATAAAATTTTTTTTTGTGGTTTAGTTTATTAAAAAAATTTTTTTTTTATTAATTACAAATGAATTTTGTCCAATGAAATAAAAATAACATTAGTTTATTTATTTTATTATTATTCTAAATACATAATTAAGAAATGACCTTGTATCTCGTGAACTATTGACATTTTTAAAGATATAAGCTCACCTTGACATTATATTTATCGAGACCTTCCATTTGAGTACCCACATCAATTTTTGATATATTTTATATATATAAATATATATATATATATATATGAAAAATATATCAAAAATGCGTGTGGGTACTCAAATGAAAGCTCTTGATGAGTTTAACATCGGGATGAGCTTATATCTTTAAAAATGCCAATATTTAAAAAATGACCTTGTATTTTGTGAACTATTGACATTTTTAATAATACAAGCTCATCCCGATGTTACACCCATCGAGACCTTTCATTTGAGTACCCACATCAATTTTTCATATATTTATATATATTTGTATATTTATATATATGTATATATATGAAAAATATATAAAAATGCATGTGGGTACTCAAATGAAAGCTCTTGATGAGTGTAACATCGGGATGAGCTTATATTTTTAAAAACGTCAATATTTAAGAAAGTACAGTGCAATTTAACAAAAGTCATTATTTATTGAAAAAAAATTTTTTTTTAATTGAATAATAATTAGAAACGTATTTATAATTATTATTATTAAAACCAATGATTTATTAGAACCCAAAAAAAAATAATAAATATTAATAAAAAAAAACCTACCTGAATAATGAATTTGATTCTCGTCAGCAAAGTAAGCCATGTTAGAGACGCCTGCAAGCAAGCACGAGCCATGCAATGGCCAATTTGAATCAAAGCACAATTAAATAATATAATTTGTTAATTAAAATGACATAAAAAGTACACATAGATAAGTACATCGATAAAATAAAAACATAATAATATAAATGATTGCATGATTAAAAAATGAACTTTGAAACATAAATGTATTAAAAAGTACTCCGCGGTTGTAACCAGAATTAATATAACAAAGACATGCATTAATTTAATTAAAGATTAATTAAATAAAGTCAAGTAAAAAAGAGTAACCAACCTCGCCGCGCTAAATAGTGACCCGCATGCACGGGGATTAACGTCGCGTCATCGGTGTTGTTTTTCAAGAGCGTTATTTCCTCGAGGCAAGTTTTGAAGCATGGTCTGCTGTCCAGATGACTCCAACAGCGAGACATTAATTGGTAGAGCGCTGGGGGGCAATTTATTGGTTTTGGCAGTCTTCCCCCGGCTTGGGTCACGTACTGTAATACTTCACCGTTCGTCCTGGCGGGGTATGGCTGTTGTCCGAGGGAGGTTATTTCCCACATCAGGACTCCGAAAGCCCAGACGTCGCTTCGCGTCGAGAAAACGCCGTCTAATAGAGCTTCAGGCGGCATCCAACGAACTGGGAGCAACCCTTCGCCTTCCTGATTAGAATAATAATAAAAAAATTGAAAATTTATTCAGAAAAATGAAAGAAAAAAATTCTTGAACTAAGAAAATAATTTTGAAGGGTTTTAGTGTCTTGGATCAAGACAAAAAATTCTTAAATCAAGTAAAATTTTCTTTAAAAACAAGAAAAATTTCTTAGTTTAAGAATTTTTCTACTCAAATCAAGAACATAAAATTCTTCACTTGATTTAAGTTAATTTTTTTTTGTGTAAAGTAAGCTTGAAGAAGTAAATTAAAATTTACCTTACGGTAGTAATCATTTTTATAAATATCCCTTGCAAGACCAAAGTCTCCAATTTTAACCACGCGATTTTCGCGATTTTTCGCTGAAACAAGACAATTTCGACAAGCCAAGTCTCGGTGAACAAAGTGCAAGCTCTCTAAATAATGACAACCACGAGCAACATCTTCACACATTGCCAACAAGTCCTGTAATCTCAACGCGCGATGATCTGTCGGAGGTAACGGACGACTAGATCTCAAATAACTCAATAAATCTCCCGCCTCCATCAATTCCAGGATCAGCCACGGCGAATCCTGTTCAAGACACACTCCCAGCAATCTTAGGACGTTTTTGTGTTTAAATTGACTCATCAGTTGAGCTTCTTGTAAAAATTCAGTCTTTTCATGGGCTGTAGCGCCTTTGCGCAAAGTTTTTATTGCTACGGGCGTTATTACTCCCGGGCCGTCCAAATCTTTAGCGTTTCCTTGAAAGACTTCGCCAAAAGCGCCTCTTCCAAGGAACTTGTCTTTTTCCACCTGGTGCTTGCTTATTTTCATTAGCATCAGTTCTTCGTTATCATTCTGCAAAGATGATACGTAGAGCGCGTTTGCCTGGACAAAATTACCCCTCGGTATTTCCCTGAGTGTTGCCAATTCGACATCTGACATCACCGGCGGTAAAATTGACTTTTTGACTTCTTTACGCCGTCTATTGTACACTAAAACCAAAAATCATCAATTACAAATCATTATTTACAATCTTTATACCTCAAAAAATTTTTAATAAGATACTTACAGCAAAGGAAGTAGCAGAAACAAATTAATACAATAATAACAAAAGGCACACTCAATCCCAAAATTAATCCCAAATGCTGTTGGCTCGCCAAAGTAGTCCCGATAGTATCAGTAAGGTCGATAATTCCGCTGGTCTCGCTCCACCCGCCAGACCCGTAAGCATTAGTAGCTTGAACACGAAACTTGTACTTCTGATTCATTTCTCCGACGATTATCCAGTAATTGTCCGTACCAGTGTAATAAAGCTTCCATCCTTCGTTATCTTGACCAGCTTTTAAGCCGTCGAGATCGTTGTCGATGATTTTACCCTCCAATCGGTACATCTTGACCTGAGAGCCGTGAGCCCGAGCCGGTTCCCAGTTCAACTGATACACGGAATTCCTGAGCTTAGTAACGCTAGGCTTCCCAGGAGGACTAGGGACATCTCCAGAAGTTTGGAAGGTGAACCTCGCATCTGCGGGCCAGACGAAATCGTCATGGTAGTTTGGATACCGAAGAATCAATCTGAATTTGTAGAGCGTTCTTGGCATTAATCCGCGAATGCAGTATTCAATTTTGTTGTCTTTACCGACGGCAAAACTATCAGCGACTTGCCATTTCTCTAAGCCGACGGCAGTGAACTCTAGGGTGTGATTAATGGTTACATTAACCATCGGTACCCAAGTAACATTCAAGGTGTTGACGCTACTCGCGATATTCGTCAGATTATTAGGTTCTGGATACATGCTGACAATCTGACCCTCGCTTTCTCCATAAGTATCGTTAGAATCCGCCGGATAGGCTCGGATGTAGACCAAATAATCCTGCCCAGGAAGCAGAGGCTTCAAAAGTTCCATGAACCTCCCATCGGCAGCTTTGCCGAGATTTTTAATCAACTTTTCCCCTTTTGGACGCTCTCCGTTAACCAATCTAAGACTCCGCCAATGAATCTCGTATCTTACTGCGGCTGCGTTTAATATCCGCGGAGCTAGCCAGTAAACTGCGGCTAAAGTTGGCGTACAAGACTTCACTGTGACGTTCTGAGGCGCTGAAGGAGCGCCAGCAGCAGTTCTCAAAACAATAGGATTCCCAAACTCGCGTTTCACTTTGATAATATCGCTGTAGTAATTACTGAGCGCCAATTTGAACTGGTACATCGTAAACGGCTGTAAGTTTACAATCTCAAACTCTTTCTTGTAAGTTTTGAACTCCAAGATGTCGTTTGTATCGCAGGTTGTTGAATCGTGACATCTTGAAACCTGAATTGTGAACAGAGTTCCCGGTAGATTGTATTTCTCGCAGCCTAGATGGGTTTCTGGGTTTGGTAACTTCACCGTGATGCTGTTAGACTTCTTAACCAATTCTTCGACAGTGTAAGACATTTGGTATGGAATCAAACAGTCAGAATTTGGATAGGACTGCAGTGATTTTCCAATTGCTTTGATGGTTCTGATATTGTCGAAGTAAATTCGCTTGATGTCCTGCTCGTAGGGGTAATTTTTATTGACGTAGTGAATTCCACTGCCAGCAGTGTCTAGCCAGTAAACATTGATCTTGTCCGCTGTTAAAGAAATTGGAGGTAGCCCACGATTGAATCCTGAGCTTATCACCTCGCTGCAAACACAGCCATTGATACCCGCGATGTTCAAATGCTCCTCCATCGATGTCCAGTACATCACTGGGTTGTGAGGATCCGTGCTGTCTATGGTCATTGAAGGCTTTATCAACGGTCGGTATGGACACGAGCAATCAGTATCATCGTGGTTGAAGAAAGGCCTTATGTTAGAACCGTACAGATCTGATTGCACAATACTTCCATGCTTTCCTGCCGTTAATTCAATCCAGAACAAGTCACCAGTCAAAGGAGATACTTCCAAATTAATGATATTTCTGCTGTTTGTTACTATCTTCTCATAAATCAATGTTCCAGAGGACTCCCAAGCGGTCAAGTCTAGCTTCAGGATACTGCTGACCCCAGACTTGCGTTGGTATTCGGACCAATACAAGTTTCTTGATATCCAGTCGACGCACATTGAAGTAGCAGTGTTGTTGAGCGACAATATTTTCGTGGTATTGGTACCGTTAAAATTGGCCATCACTATTTCCTGCATTTCGTTGATCCAATAAAGCTTATCATCGAGCGTGACGTAACGCATTTCAATGGCGACGTGTCTCGTCAAAATAACTTCACTCTTCAAATCAAGATCCACCAATTTAAGAGCGTCAACCGATGCAACGATCAATTGAGGCACCGGATCTTCGTTCTCTGTCGAAATATTAATCATGTCAGCAAACGAGCCTGCTCCGACTTCCGTGAAAGCTTGTACTTCAAAGTAGTATGTTGTATTCGCCCTGAGGTTATTCACAACGTACTCCCATTTATCGTGCTGTACTTCCAGGCCATTGAACACGTCGACATTTTTGCTATTGTTCAAAAACCAGCAGTGTAAATTGTAACCTTTTATGATTCCGTTTGGATATTCCGGTGGGTCCCATCGGAATGTTATAGTAATATCAACATTATCATGATGATCATGATGATGTTCATTCGCATCGATATTGATTGGCGCTCTGTTGAACTCAACAAACCCACGAACGTTGGTAGGCTGCGTAGGTTCGCTCTGAGGCGATCTCAGGACTTTTCGGGTGTGCATCGCAGCTCCCCAGTAAGTAAAAGCCTTGATAGTAACCTCCAACAACGAATACGGCAAGATTTGCTCGGAATTGTTGTACAACATCGTAGTATTCGTTGTTATTTCGGGATTAGCGTTAGCGTTTATGTAATTCGCGAACTTAACTTCATAGAAAACAGTTCCATGGTTGATATTATTCACCGGATCCCAGGAAACATTGAAATTACCCCAAGTACCTATCACTCTAATGCTATTTAACGAAACTGCGCGAGGTATCACCGTGATATTGTCAGCCGTCAAGCCCGGAGGGTACTGATGCAGAGCAGGATCCATTATCGCTACCATATGCAGACCAATCAAACTAATCCCATTGATCATTGCAGTGTTTTGGCCAGTCAAGTCGCCAATAACTGCGTTTCGATCGTCTTGTAACCATAACAGGTGCTCGGAAAAATAACAAAGTGGTCCTTGGATATTTGGGTACTGCAATGACGAAACTTTTTCCGGTACCAACCGTTGGTTCATTGGTACTCTTTCTGAAGTGGGCGCTCGATACACAATCGATCCACTTTCGTAGCTTCGAACTATCCAGTAGACATACCTGTTTTCAGTGTCTATCGTCAAACCCATAACCTGTTTTCCATTGAAAATTTCGTCTGAATGATAGTAACGCCGGTCTAGGCCATTAAGACGCGCTACTTCAACAGCGTGACCAGTAGACCAGTATAAATACGCCTCTTGAGAGTCAATGATCAGTTCTTTAACTATCGCGAGTATCGACATCGGTTCCTGCTGAGTTCCGTTCAAATTAGCGCGAGTTATAATCTGCTGCTTCGGATTCGCCCAGTACAACTTTTTTGCAAACCAATCAACGGCTACTGTTCCAACAGAATTGATGTTCAACTTAGTTTTCTGGTGACTCGTAATATTGTAGCGATACAACGCGGAGTTATTCCCTACAAAGTACAGAGTATCTTCGTACCAACTCGCATCAATTATGTGGTAGTCATTGTCGTTGTCCTTCAGCATATCTTTGTAGATCAAAGTATTGACATTTTCCCCAGTAACATCACTCTTCAGCAATCCTTCATTCGCAGACCAGAGAATAGAAGCATGTGAGTTTTCTCGCAGAGTTTTTCCGCGAAACTCGCTCGACCAAGGTCCGCGGCCTGCGTGTGTATAAGCCGCTGCTTTGATAGTGTACTCTGACTTTTCACGCAAATTGTAAACAGTATGCGAGGAGCCAGTAATGTTCCGTTGCTGAACAGTGTGGCCAGTAGACTCGTCTTTGATCTCCAGTTCATAGGACCAGTTTTGCCAAGCGCCTTTTCCTTGACCACCAAGAAGATGCGGAGCTTGCCAGGATACTTTAGCTCTTTCTGCTCCTAGAACTGCTTGAACCCCTGTTGGAGGGTTCACTGGCACCGGAACTGGTTGGCTTGCGTCCATAAAGACATTCACGCTCACAAAAGAACCGTCTGATCTATCAGGATACGCATTGTGAAAGTACCGATTCTGTCCGGAGTGATACCCTTCCGTCAATACTTCCACGCCATTTGTCCAGTAGAACAGACCATTGGCCATCGCCAAGGACACTACATGCGTGAACTTTGGCTGCTGAGTGTTTGCTCTTAGGTTCAAAACTTCTCGGCCATCTAAAGACACACTTATCACCGTATTTTGAGTGTGATCTGGTACCAGTAGTCTAAAATTAGTATGATCGACTGTAAACGCGCCCAAATGTGTGTCTTCTAAGATAAGATAGGGCTGAACTTCGTGTTTTATCCCATTACTGATGTCTGCCAAGTCCAAACGAAATAAACCACCCCGAGTAACCCAAAATAAGTAGCCATTGTAAGGATCCACTTCGATGTGCGTCGGTCGGGTCATGAACCCAGCCATCGCTACGGTCAATCCTTTGCCGTCCAAATTGCATCTTGCTATTTGCCAGACCGTCGTCGCATGATTCACTTCGCCTAAAATGTACAGATGGGAGTTGAGCCAATCTACTGACAAGCTTAAAGGCTTGAAGTTCGCTTGGTCTGGTCGCAATACAACAATGGGCTCAGTTTCTTTCAGTATTGTAGTCCTGTAAATGTACCCCATTGAATCGGACACGAACAATTGGGCCGAAGAAACGTGAATTGCTACTCCGCGGATGCGACCGTTTGCTCGGTAAATTATACTTGGTTCATCCAACATGTCCGCGCCTTGTTTCATCACCACATGCTCGCCGCCTAAGATTAGTATTGGTTGTTGTGTGTCTTTTACTGCAAAAAAATCACTTGTTATTACATTTGATGACTTTAAATGGTTTGAATCTCTAAAGAGAAGGTTAAATACTTACCAGCTGGCTCGGGAGGCGTCGTTATGTATGTAACCGCTGGAGGTCCATCCCCGACTGCATTCCTCATCGATACACTTACGGAGTAATTTTGATTCGGCTTCAAATTTTGGAACATATAGTGGTCTGTGTTCTCAGACGCTGGTATGTCCTAGTTATTTTAAAGAAATTAATTCAGTATTTATTGAAAACAAGATGACTTTTCGGTGGAAGGATCAAACAGATGCATCCCCTTGTTAGATTGTAAGAGGACGCCATGCCAGAAAAACTACTGTCTGGTTCGAGCTAATCTTTAGGGATTAATGCGTAATTTTATTTTGTATTTTTTGAAGCTAAATTCATTAGTCGTGCTGCAAAGCGTGCAAGTGAAGTTTAGCAAAGCGTGAAAAAAAGCAGACTGTCGAACCAGCATTAACTACTAATTGCAAGTAGAATAAGTGAAAAAAAATACTTGTACTGTAAATAAAAGATTGAGCAGAGAGAACTAAAAAGTGCAACTAAAAAAACGTGAAAATAAAAGTTTTATTGAGAAGTAAAATAATTATTGCGTTTGATTCTGGCAGGGCGTGTACCTTGTTAAGCAAGAAGAAATCATCTCCTTGCAACTGTAAAACATAGGACAATAATGGACCGTTGGGAAAAGGTCCTGGTTCCCAAGATACAGAGACCCTGTAACTATCGACGGCCGCTGCTCTTACAATTACCGGTGCTGATGAGGGGCTACCCGCAGCTAATGTCAGTATAACTACCGAAGGGGCTGACACTATCGGCTCGGGATTGTGTTGGGACGACTTCAGCAGCAAGGCTACCCGAAACTATAAAGATTTTTTTTATTATAATTTTTTCCTTTTTAAATTTTTAATTTTGGTTCAATTTAATTTTTTTTTATTCATAATTTTTGAACTTAATATAAAGAAAATATACCCTATATTTGGTATATGGCTGGAGATTATCCACCAGAATTTGATCATCTTCTCCCCAAGACTGATTACGACAGTACTGCCAGGTTTCCGCGAGCTCTTCGTACCTCCATTGGACCAAATAAGAAATTCCCGCGGCTCGCCTCTTAATGTCAACCCCTTTCCACTCGAGTCTCAGAGACGTGGCTGTCAGCGAATCCGCGACAAGAGCTGGCGCCGGTGGAACACCTATTTCCGCTAATAAACAAAACACATTTAAAATTTAAATCATAAATAAAAGTGACTCAATGTCACACTATTAGTTAATGCATTCATGTGATAAACAATTTACAAATTAAACAAATTACAAAGGTATCAACGTATCTCGCACTCCGATCATTTACGGAAACGCATAATCACATAATTTGAGCAGTTTAACTAGATAAATGACTTCACCTACTCTCTGCGAGCTTTACTGCAAATTCTAACCGCCTGACACTTGGCCTTTGTGACAATAGACTATCAAAATATATAATTTCCCGACTAGTCAGTCTCTTTTGTCTCAACGACATATATATACAATGTTTTTGTTTACAAAAACTATAAACAATATTTAAAGAGTGTAATTACGTCTTTAGAATTTAATTTACTTATTTAGACTTTAAAATCATGCGATCAAACTCTCACGTAGCTGGAAATGGCTCAAAATCGTCAAAATCCCGCAAATCAAAATCATCTGGTGCAGAAGAAGCAACTAATCAGAGCCAAAAGAGCAAAAGCATCAGCAATAGCAGCGAAGATTTACTCAAAAGTCTCAAAGACTACCAATTAACTTTGGACTCTTTGAAAAATGACTTCCTAAAAAAATGGAAGCTGACTCAAGTTAAGCAAAACGCTTCGCTTGGTGATTTTGAAGTTTTGCAGACTCTTGGAATGGGCGCGTTTGGTCGCGTAAAATTGATTAAACACAAAAAAACCTCAGAGTACTACGCGATGAAAGTTTTGGACAAGCGCAAGATCATAAAGACCAAACAGGTAGAGCACACTCGCAATGAAAAAAAGGTTCTGCAGTCAATAAATTACCCTTTTGTGGTGACTCTCAAGTACTTCTTCAAAGACAACTCGTATTTGTACATGGTATTGCCGTTTATCAACGGCGGTGAGCTCTTCACTTACTTAAGGCGCAAAGGGAAGTTTACCGAGAGAGTTGCTAAATTTTACGCAGCTCAAGTCCTGCTGGCGCTTGAGTACTTGCATCATTGCGGCTTAGTGTACAGAGATTTGAAGCCGGAGAATATTTTGATCAGCTGCGACGGATATTTGAAGCTAACAGACTTTGGATTTTGCAAACTGATCAAAGTCAGGACTTGGACTCTCTGCGGAACTCCTGAATATATCGCGCCAGAGATAATTCTGTCGAAAGGCTACGGAAAATCGGTTGATTGGTGGAGCTTCGGGGTGTTAATTTACGAAATGACTGCTGGGTACGCCCCGTTTTACTCAAAGGACCCCATGAAAATTTACGAGAAGATTGTGAATGGAAAATTCAAGTTTCCGGGGCATTTTGGTGAAGATTTGAGGGACATCGTTAGCAATTTGCTTCAGGTAGACTTGACGAGGAGGTTTGGGAACTTGAAAAATGGAGTTTTGGACATTAAGAAGCACAAGTGGTTTCAGGGGACTAATTGGGACTATATTTACAAGAAGAAGTTGAAGGCTACTTATATTCCGGCTTCCAAGAACGAAGGCGACGCTAGTAACTTTGATTTTTATGATGAAACTCCGATGACGATTGAGTCCAAGGATTTGTTCACCAAAGAGTTTGCAGATTTTTGAACAGAAGGGTTTAATAATTGTTAAACTTACCTTTTAGCTGTTGAAAGTATCGATTCAACGCGTCGTGGCATCCTAGTACACAGTAGAGTTCTTTCGGCGGTAGTAATTCTTGTGTACCGTTCTGAAAAGTTATTTTAGGTTTAATTATAATGCTAGTAAAATTAATTCGTAATGTATGTATAGTTTGTATTTATTATAAATATAAATGAAAATATAAATATGGGCATTTATTAATTTTTAGTTTAATATTGAAGTAAAGTGTACTTACACATGTTGATTGGCAACTTGTTTCCAGGGCCTGTTCCCATGCTGCGCATCCTTTTTCACACTGCAAGAAAAAATCAACGCCGAGTGAGTCAAAAATTTTTATTTTATTTTTTGAAATATTTTATTTAGACATTTAAAAAAATGATACCCTAAAATAATTAATTATACATGGTATTAAAAAAAAATCAAGTCACAAACAACAGCTTTCAAAATTGGTTAATTAAAAAAGCACTTTAGATAGTTATTAAGTGGCTCTAACTTGAGAATAATAAATTATAAGAATTAGTCTAAAGAGGAGCCTGTCCCTTTATAATAATTAGTCTTGTCTTCACGGTTCTTTTTAAAATGGTTTATCCCTAACCGTTATACGAGGACTGACGTCATCAGTGGCTTATTTCGATCCTAAATTAATAATATTTAAATTGAAACTGGCTTTTGATGTGGACAAAAAATATCAGGCATTGTTTTATTTTATCAATCGTAAAAATAATAATAATTTTGAACAAATCCTCGGTCATTGTAGCGTGAATAAATGCTACTAAAACAAGCAAGATTAAACTAGATGCTTAGCATTAAACATTCTATGACGCAAGCTCGAAACTCGTGAGTTATGTGCCAGAATAGAGCGGAGTAGTTAAGAGTGAAGACTCATTAGCTTGAAGAGAATACTGGGTTGAGGAGAGACAATGAGGAATTATAGAAAAATTATAGACGTGGGAGTTGTTGAGTCGTATTTTAAATTTTAAATGTTGAATGAAATTCAGTTGATCAAAAGTAAATTATTTGAATAAAATTGATGTTAACGTTAAATATAAAGCAATATTGGTGTATGTAGGAACAATAATGACTAGACCGGATCGTGACATAATTCATTCGAGTTAGTCGCAAATGAAAGTATAATTTTATTTTATTTTTTTATTAATACGTCGAGTACGTTCTGCAACCAGCAACCCAACCAAGCCAACTACATCACATCACAACTAACATAATGTATTAACGTGGAGATGGCACGTGCCTTTACATTAGTATATAACGCCTACGTTCATCATACGGCCCAAGAACATCATCATACACATGTCGACATACTCCTTATTGCGGTACGTGTCCTCGTATATGCATGCATCGCTTATTTGTATTATCATTCCTCCTTCTGACTTATTGTACTGTCTTGCTCTTGACAAGACATGGATTTAAGAATTGCAATTTAACGCATCGACGTAGAGAAGAAAAGGAAGTTGATGATTATCTATATTTAAAGGGAATTGACAGAAAGAAGGAAACGAAATAAAAATATTTAACGCGACATTTATTTTATTCATCTAAAATTTATTTTCAAGGTTTTTAGGTTCAATATTACACAGTAAAAAATTTTGCTTTATTGCTTCAATAAATTTTTTGTTAAATATTTAATACTTTTATGTGTAAATTTAACATTTGCTCTGTTAAATCAACACAAAAAAGTGTAAAATATTCAACATAAAAATTTTTAACGCATTGACGCAAAATTTTCTACTATGTATTTTTTCTATCATTTGCTTCACTCAATAAATGATTTAGTTTACTCGCAAGATCTATATTTTTGGCTTAATCATTTTTTTTTTAATGTCTGATGGTACCAAAGACAATTTTTAATGATTTGATAAGCTTAGGGTAATAAATTACAGTAAGATATTTGAAATTAATGTCAGAAAAATAAAAATAGATAATTTTATCTTGTCAATCAAACTTAAAAAAATTATTATTGATATCAATATGTTTTTTTGCAAGTTATTAAAATGTTAGCTAATGGACTTAAAAGACAACATAGATGTTTTACATTACAAGCGCCATGTAAGTATAACTCAATAGATTAAGTAAATAATCGGATTTAAAGATCAATTGTAACTCTACCATCATTTGATTACGGGAATAATTTTAATATTATGACGTCTACATTATGCATACGGATTTTATTATTATTACTGTTGTTATTATTATTATTATTATTATTATTATTATTATTATTATTATTATTATTTATATTTTTAAAATTATTATCACTATCTATTTTCGAAGCTCGTTGCTCTTGGAGGCTATCATTAGGTCATATTACAAAAGTGACTCTTATTGCTTGACAAGAACATCTCACGATTAAAAAAAAATCAAATAATCTCCAAAAGATAAATTTTTAATTTATTATTTCGATTTAATATCTCCCATTTTTTTATTTTATCACGTGAGACCGATATTGTATAACAAACTAAACTTTCGTTACAATTATCAAAAAATAAATAAAAACAAATATCATTTATAAGTTCTGCGTTATTACCAAATTATCGAGCTCAGATATTACATCCCCGTAGTGTAAAAACATAGTACTACATGTTTACTACACCCGCTGTCAGTGGCAATGAAAAAATCGCGAGATAAGCCCGGTTTAGTTTTAAAATTTAAAAATAAAATTATAATAAAACAGAGTAAACTTAACCACAGAGCAGTGCCCGTTAATTTCTTGTTTCCTCATTAAATCCTCGACAAGTACCCTATCGAAACCCTCACCCACCACAACTCTCTTCCCGCCGTAAATATACATTATTTCATTGTGTTTATTTATTTATTTATTCACTTCAATAAATTTATACCATTTATACAAAATCAAAGCTTCTTATTTTTAATTTGATTAAAAATTCGAGTAAAATAAATTTAAAATTGCAAATTATGACCTAATTTAATTTTTAACTGCAATGAATAAAAAATGAAAGTAACACACATTACAGTTGATAAATTAGTGGATGCATAATTATATTGAAGCGAGGATTGCAACGTAAACATAATAAAGTAAATTTGTATATATGAAATGATATTATTTTTTAGTCTGGTACTTCCGTAGTAGCAGAATCCGGGGTCGCACGTCAATTTGATGACATCCGTTAAAAAACGACACTTGTACGCGATCCAATTTAAAGTCACGAAGCCCTACATGCCGCCGAGTATTCTTTTATTCCTATACTACTTGTTCAAGTGCATTAAATAGATATATACGTATATTGTAGACGGTAATGTACTTACATGTGCTCACATACATAAATATAAACATTAACATTAACATTATACATGTGAGAACAAAGTTTGTTTTTATTTGCGGTACCGATGATATATAAATTCATGGGCTGAATATCAAGCTCGACTCTCTTTCTCCCCATGACATTTAAACGTAACACTAGCACCCCGTGAAATGTAATGGACCAACCACGGGCAGACTAGACCGGAAACTCAGTCATTAGCACCGAGGGACCGTCCGGGTTATTCTTTTATTCCCTTGCTCGTTATCCAGTACACGCCAATGTCCAGAGCCCAATCATATGCTCCTTCAATCGACTTCCGAGACAATACGCTTTTTTAATCATATATATTTTATTTAAATCTGACAGTGTGGACTTTCATTTGGAATTATAATGATACTCTTTTACTACCACCGGCACATGTCCTTTCATTGATACTTTCAGTTCTAATTATAGTAATTAATTTTATTAGGTTATTTATTTAATTACCTGATCTATTTTGCATCTTACGCCGCAGCCAACTTCTGATATGTCATCTGTGCGGTTCTGAAACAATAATTTTTTTTTAATTAATATTTTTTACTCTGTTTTTTAAGAAAATATTTATATTGGCCTTAAAATTAGAGGAAAAATATTTAAAAAGCTTCAATTTATAAAAATATTGCAAATTATAATCTATACTATTAAGAAATGACCTTGTATCTTGTGAATTATTGACATTTTTAAAGATATAAGCTCATCCCGATATTACACTCACGAGTACCCACATGCATTTTTGATATATTTTTCATATATACATGTATATAATAATATATAATATATATAAATATATGAAAAATTGATGTGGGTACTTAAATGAAAGGTCTTGATGAGTGTATCATCGGGATGAGCTTATATCTTTAAAAACGTCAAATTTAAAAAAAGTACAGTGCAATTTAACAAAAGTCATTATTTAATAAAGCAAAATTTTATTTATTTATAATTTACAAGTCACGGTAAATCCTTTAAACTAATAAAAAAAACTCCCATTTAAATGCAATTATTCAAAATCTGCCCCATTTTTCGAGAAAAATAAACAAATATGCTAACGAGGTATAATTTAACCAAACTAATACGCTCTAATACACTCATGCGTAGAAAGTCTACTAAAATTCCCATGAGTCTAAAAAATACACAACACGGTCCGTTACCCACCCCCGGGTCCCCGGAAACAATGTTCAGCGACTCGTGGATTAACTTTTCGTTCATAAACTAAAAAAATTAAGTGTTTATAGTCGGATATCCACCTGTGTCCCGGAAGCGGCTACAATCTAACGACGTAATCCACCTGAGAATAAAGAACAAAACTTAACACTCGCATAGATGTAGATAAACATAATGGCTGTAATAATATGATGTATATTTTAGATCCGAAAACACTTCCCCTCTTCCGGATTTTTACATTCACTGATTTATAATAATGATCTGAGTGTGTATAAGCCTTTCGCGACACCGTAAGGGTGCCAATTGAACCGGATGAAACAATTTATAAGTTCTAAAGCAGCATTTTAATTTACCTATTTTTTACGGCTTCGCTTTTGCTTTTTTTTTATCTTTCTAGCAAAGATTTCCTGTTTAGTTTTTTTATATCTGCTAAACTTGCCGGGCTTTTCTCAGCACAGCCTTAATTCTTGCACTAAAAATTTTTTAAAAATACATTATTTAATTTAAAAAAAAATTGTAGTAGTCACTTATGTAAACAAAAATCGTGGGTAAATAATCGGTAGAAAAACAAAAGAACTAACGGTTGAATTGAACCTCTGGTTAATGAGCTAAGCGAGTATACCTGTTGTATATCCGAGTAGTGTTTTTAACTACCAACGTCTTCGTCACGGTTGAAAACACCCGCCAACTGTTGCACCTTTTTACTTAAAAGTAAAGTAAAGCCCGTATATATTTTATCCGTAACCGTCTCTCAAGGTTCCGTCTCCCACAACTTCGAAGCCCAATATCTCAATCAGAATCCTTAGGAATTTTTCACCTTAGTAAAAAAGTTATTTTCTTCATCCTCGCAAATAATTAACAAAAAATCACTCCACTTTTTATTTATATTTACAATCAATTCACAGTATTATTGATAAATTATCTAGATATTCTAAAGTCACACGATATCCAATGTCGGGCTTAAATTCACGATCTATATGTAACATAATATATTCATTGTCTGGCATACTTGCGGTAAGACTTTTATTTCATCAAGACCATAAAAAGGGTCATCTTAATTTTGTCCTGGCAAATAAAAAATGTAAAAAACAAAATAAATGCTGATTGCTGATGATGATGATTTTGGGAACTAATTTATCTAATTGACCAAACACGGGATGATGACCTCTGGATTAAGAAAACGATCCCACGGATTCTAGATTCCTAAATTGGTCGAATTTACTCAAATAATACATAGGGGACGCTACTGTATTTATTATTATTATTATTGAAAAGCCGGTATATAGCTCATAGGTACACGCTCAGAACATTGTAGATGTTATTATAGCGCCAGACACCCGTATAATGACCAAAATCGTCTTACAATCTGTAAAATTGATGATAAATAACTTCTGACCACCATCAGGCTGCTACTTTGAATTATCTACAGTTCCGGTTTTGTAGATTAATTTTTAATTGACTCCCCGGACTGTATCTTTCTGATTGATCTAGATGTTGATCTATCGGAGTAATATAGAGCTCGTGTCATTTTATAGACGGTATTTCTGATTTTGCGGAATATCTGAGCACGGAATCCTTATTACATTATGTAGTACGTCATGGTTGACCCTTCATGTTACATCGGACAGAGGATGTGACAGGCAGGAAGTCGATTGTCGACCAAACGTCGATGGTATTGCATATTCCTGGTTGTTTACTCTCTATATTGTTTATCATTCATATTTTTTATTTTTTTAGGTCAGATTAGAAAATTTTATGGGCTTTAGTATTAATTTTTAATTAAAAAATTAGAAAGTTACATTAAATTTTATCTACAACTTTATTTTACCGATAATTAGTATCGTAAAATTCAAAATAATTTCATTAAAAAAATAAATTGATCCTTAAACAAATAAGCTTATCAAATTAATGTTATTTACATAATTAAAAAAAAACAAATTATTTGTTATAATTTATAATTATAAGTAAACATAAATATATAAAACTAAATCATCCGTAACGACTCATAAGCATTGAACGTTAGATAAATTGCATAGTTATCGATCAATCGAGCTGTAAAACAACTCAAATGCATTTTAAATTTTTTATTTATTTATATTTATATTATTTTAACCCTTAACTCTACGTTTTGCGTCTACCTAACTGGCGCCACAGAAATCGCAGTTTCAAAACAACTAGAGAAAGTCATTAACCCGCGGATATCTACCCCTTTATTTATTATTTAACATCTAAAATCCGTGTTTACGCTTCGAGAAACTAACCAGCGGCCAAGTTTTAATGATCTGCTATAAATATCTTCAAAAATTTCAACCACAAGTCAATTTCTAGTAAACATAATTTTTTTTTATAAATTTAATCGCCTTCCATAGAATTTTCTTAACTTCTTACTTCTATTTAGTTTATTACAATAGCACGCGTATTATTTAAAATCCGTGGAGTTATATTCTGAACGCTGTTATGTAAACTATCCAATCTGACATTGCATCTAACGGATCGCAGAAAACATATAGAGATAGAGGCATTACAGCCATTTGAAACGTAAATTGATCACATGCGAATGATAAAGCTATTTTTCATTTTATTTATAATAAATACAATAACAGATAAATTATCCTGGGCTAAAAAAACAGGCCAGTCTTTTCTGCAACAAATATCCTTTATACTATATTACATTATTGTAAATAGAGCCTTGATTAATAATGAGCTTAATAATACAACCAGTAGACCAGTGAGTGAAAAATAGTGTGCATATATATTTATATAAGCGTGGTTTTATATTTTGTTAGTATGTAGTGTAGCTGGTTGGTCTGCTTATGGTTATAGTGATGATGCGCTGTCGTGTAGTTAAGTTAATTAATGGACAGTACAGTCTGGCTGGAGAGTCTTTAAATTGATACGTCCTTCATCTCAACTTTTAGTTTCACTATGGTGTTTTTATTTTTCGGCTTATCTGAATTTTTAAACAATTTATTGAAGCTTTCTCTCGGTTGTATTAGACAGATCCAAGCAAATTGATTGCTGATAAGTGTAATTAATAATTTAATTTATAAATTAATGGTCACTGACTTTAAGATGTTGAGGGTGAGGGATTAATTTAAATTGCAGTGTTAATTTATCGCTTTTTTTAGTCGTAAATTATTGTTATATTTATTTGAATAATACTTCCAAGTAAAAGCAAACGTTTTTACGTTATTCAGTGATTATAATTAATAAACAACATCATTTCTTGGCTGTCAATATAACATATCGTTATAAATAATGAACTTTAGTCTCTTTAAATATTTAATATTAAATCAATGCGTCGTTATTATTTTTTTAAATAAAATCAATTATACTTTAATTAATAATTATTTTTCTAAAAATTCAAATAATAGACCTTAAAAAAATTATTTTATGATTAAAGAATTTAAATTATAAAAAATATTCTTTTTTTAACAAATTGTTGTTGCAAATAAAAATATTTTGTCCCATAATAAAATTAAATAATAAAAAATAAAGTACTTGCCTGATTGAAATCTAGGTCGGGGCATCTCGATGCACAATCTTGTTGTAAATTATCACCCGTAAATTGTTGCTCCTCAAAATCATCTGGCAATAAAGCTCTCGCAATATTTACCGCCAATACCAGCACCACTGACGAGCATATTCGTTTAATCAACAACATAATACAGTAATATATAATTTATTTTTAAATCGGTACGTCATTAATTGTTCAAAACAATTTATCAACTATTATTATTATTAATATTTGTAATTAATTTTAAGTTCCATCGTCCGCCTATCTACCCACTTGTTTATTTTTTTAACTACCATGTTAATCACATCTGCAACAATCATTAAATTGTTAACATATCACATATTTTTTTCATACAATTAAAGTTATTAAATAATTACTTAAACACTCGGAAAGTGAAAAACCATGACAGGTTTAATTGCCGATCGGTAATTAAATAAATAAATAAAATAATAATGATAAATGTTTTGAAAAGCGTAGTGTAGGTGGTTGTTTAAGGCTGGCGAGCATAAGAGCAACTGACTCTGAGTGGCCACAAGACACTCGGCTGACTCCCACCACGTACCCTTATCTCTTTCACTTCATTCTGTTCCTATTCATTCCGTATACCTATATGTTATAATACGCGATGTGCCCTTTTTACTCCCTATAGTACTACACAATGCTCTACACAATACAACCCGGCAATCAAATGCTAACTAAGGCGTTAGTCTGATTCCTTTGGGGTGGAGATAGGGGCAATTAATTCCCGGCTATTTTATTCAAGTGTCGGGCAAAATTAAAATAAAAGATATGCACACAAGAAACAAATTTCTTGCGCCAAGAAATATTTAAGAAAGACAAAAGTTATTTTGGAGCAAGAAGAAATTTTCTTGACTTAAAAAACTTTGATTTTATTCGAAAAATTTTCAATCTTCCTCACTCTAATAAAAGGATTTGTTTATAGTTAAAAATATTTAACAAATCATTTATTAGAGACCACCTTTTAGTCCTTAACAAATATTTCTTAGTATTTAAAAAGATTTAATAAATGAATATCAGATTTATCAAATACAAACAAATATTTGTTTAATACTAAAAAGTTGTCTTTAATAAATTTCTTAAGCCAAGAAAATTTACACTCCAGTCAAGAATTTTTTTTTCAGTGTGCAATAGTATGATTTATAATTATCAGCGAGATATTGCAGTGAAATAATGCACCAAAACTTGAGCGTAATTGGTACAAGTTGTCGGAACGAAATTGCATCGCCGTGGGCCAGTTTTATGTTGACGTTGGTTGCATTACCAGTTGATGCGATGAACATCAACGAGTAGATGCTTCGTTCATGACTCTTCAGCGGCAGTGCACTGGTCAATTGGCAGATTGACCTGTTCTTACTATCCTCGTAAACCTTTCATTCATCTATACGCACGTGCTGCTTATTATATGCTCAATATTAACCATTTCTAGACTTTTTTTTTTATATATATTTCTTTTAATAGCTCGCTGGTCGTTGGCCTATTGTCTTTGCTTGTCACTGTTGTTATTATTATTGCCGCGGTTATTTATTCTTTGCTAATTGTTGAACAATTTTCTCAGTCGTAAAATTAATTTTATTGCTTATTATGATTTTTAGGTTGTTTATAATGATTTTATCCTTGAAATTTTAATAAATTAAAAATTATAAGCGAATGTTTTGATTAAAAAATTTTAATTTGATTAAAAATTGGTGATTTTTTTTATTTAAAAAGTTATAATTTTCTGGAATAAAAATTAGATCGGATAGTAAGCTGTCATGTAAGATGATTAATTTTTCATAAAAATAAATAACAATTGCAATATTATTGTAAGCAGATGAAAAATGAATTTTATGTTTAAACGTAAAGGATAAAATAAAATATTAAAAAGATTTTGTAAATTCAAATCCCATTGTGTTGTATGCGAGTGAATGTCGATTACTTATCTCCGATAACCCGAAAGGTTTCGTCGTTTCAAAATAGTACGAGACTAGTTAGCTTCTTGTCTCTTTTTATACATCCTAGCTTATATACGTACACTTATTTTTATTTATAACAGAGTCATATTTCATCGCAAGTCTATTTTTCGTGTCTATAATTTAAAATTAGAAAATTTTATCAAGAATAAATCCATACAAATATAAAATAACCAGATATTAGATTATTTGATTTTAAATATATTATTATTTAAAAATTAAGCAATGGGGAATTTCATAGGTGATTTCAATAGGATACACAACGGATGGGCGTCAACCAGGTATCCGTTTGTTTAAAATAACTATACATTGCACACATCACGCACCGGGGATTTAAAATTTTTAAAATAGAATGTAAACTCGACAATTTACACAACCACCCGTCATTTTGTCATTTTTTGTAAAATTAACCTAAACAAACATTCGCTTTTCTTTCATTTTCATTTTTACGCTTTATTATATATTTTTTTTTATTTTTTAAGCACAAATTTTTTTTCTACATCACGTTAAATTTTTTAAGTTTCTTATTTTTCTAAATAATCTTCAGCCAAAAAAAAATTTCTCATAAACGGATAAGAAAATTTAGATATAGTTGTAATTAATTTAAAAATCTCTGTGATAAATAACTTGACAAAAAATTTTCTTACAAATAAAAATAAGAGCCGAGAAAAATCTGAAGATAATCCCAATTTAAATAACAGTGGCATTAATCATTTGCTATCAGAATAATTTTTTACTGTTAACAAATCTCCCATAAATTAAAAGTATCAATTTAAAGTCTTTCGACACATTTATCAATATACATATAAATTGAAATAATTATCTAAAAATTTTAAAACAAAAACAAAGTCTAAAATAAAACAATGATTGCAGAGTGCGAGCCCAAGAAGTGCAAAGATTTATTTAAAAACAGTTAACGCAACCGAGCAAATTAAGACTGAAAAGTTACGAAATGATAGTCCAATCGAGATTTAAAATCCTAACTTGAATGGCCGTTGCAGGTTACCTAGAACTTCCTGCGGAAATGGCCAATATACTCCTCCGACCTCTAACTCATACACTAGTTATACTTAGTATACTCCTCTCTCCCTCTCTGGGTCTTCTCCTTCTCTCCCTCCGAGTTATATTCGTTCGTTATATACACCCCGGACCTATATAATATATGATCGCCCTAACAACTTCGGCCCGCTCTCGTTCGACTAATCAACTTGATGATCTATGCGCCTACAACAAAACGTTACATCCTTAATTTTACCTATGCAACTACTCACAGTTACATCAAATCTCCCTGTTTTCAAATCCACTTTTATTCTTTATTTATCAAAATTACGATCAATGTCTTTTCTTTCTTTCTTCAAAGCCCGGTAATTAGATTTTAGATTTAGATACAGCAATTTCTTGAGAAACTTTTTATTTAGATTGATTTTGAAGATAAACAGCTGACAATTTTTTCAAGTGTAAATTAGTCATTTATAATTTTAAAAATATAATTTTTTTATTTTTAGAATTTTTTTAATGAAATTTAATAAATTATGAATTAAAAAAAAATTTTTAAATAATATTAAAATATAAATATAATTTATTTAAAACATAAAAAAATAAGAGAAAATTTTTTTTTTTAAAGATTGAAGCTTTAAGACTTAATTTTAAATTAGAAAAAAATTTTCTTAAATAATAATGACTACATTTAGTTCCAATAAACCATTGGAATTTTCTATGTTCTAAGAAAAAATAATCAAAAAATGCCTATCTCTTATCTGAGAGAGCGATTAGTCTTTTTATCTCAATCAATGAACGAACAATTGATCTCCCGAGTCTCAACTACGGTAATAGAGCGTTTGGAGTATGACCAGTTATAAAGGTCATCAGCACGCGTTATTTTCTTAACAGTAAATCTGATATCTTCGTATTGCTCATTAACGTTAGTAATACTCAAGGAATCGTACCGCAAGCATCTTGTTCACCGCAACGCTTACTATATTATTATTTACCGTCATCAAACAATTTGTTTATTTCAATATAAATAATAAATAGTCCATTAAAAATGGACTACAAGGCCTATAATTTCACGCTGCTTTCATTTATATTAACAATACAGTTTATCAAATTAAACTCGCTTCAAGTTATCACTGCGAGTACTGAAGTGACTAAGTCAAATTCTTCGCCTTACAAGTATGTGACTAAGAAATTTACTGTACCAGTAAGTGAATTTTTTTATTATTTTCATACATAATTAATTACTCACATAATTTCTAATAATTATTACTAATAATATTCTTCACTAATAAAAATAATTAAGTTTTAATGCGCAGTAGCGCTTCTTATCTACGATAACTATTTTTGTAGTTTTTTATTTGAAAATTTATTTATAGAATAAAATTTAATAATTATTTTAGGTTGATCATTTTAGTTTTTCAATAAACAACACTTTTGAAATGCGTTACTTCATTAACGACACGTGGAGGAGTGGAAAAAACCCCCCGATATTTTTTTACACCGGCAATGAAGGAGATCTTGAAACATTTGCCGAAAATACAGTATAAATTTTCAAAATAATTTTAGTAATAATAATAACAAAAAGATTAACATAAAATTTTTTAAGGGATTTATGTGGGACATAGCGCCGACCTTTGGAGCGCTCATTGTGTTTGCAGAGCACCGTTATTACGGTGAATCGAAGCCGTTTGGCAACAAATCCTTTGATAACGTTAAAAATCTAGGATACTTGACTTCCCAGCAAGCATTGGCAGACTACGTCGACTTAATAGTGCACCTCAAGTCTGATCCGAGCTTGAAACACAGCCCGGTGATTGCTTTCGGGGGCTCTTACGGCGGAATGTTGAGCGCCTGGTTCAGAATGAAGTATCCGCACATCATTCACGGGTAATTTTAATCAATAAATATTGTTTCGGAATTGTAAATAATTGTATAATTTTTTTATAAAGAGCAATTGCGGCATCAGCACCAGTTTTGCAATTCACTGGTTACACTGACTGCCAATCATTTTCGCGGATTGTTACTTCTGATTTCCGAGCTGTCGATCCGAACTGTGAGAAAGTTATTCGGAAATCCTGGGAGTCTATTAAAAATTTAACTTCTAGCGGTAAAGAATTTTTGTTGAATTTTTTTTTTTTTAAGCAATTATTTAATTAATTAATTAATTAATTAATTGATTTTTTTATTGCAGATGACGGAAAAAAATGGATATCAACTAAATTTAAAGTTTGCGGGTCATTGACTACTAATGAAAATTTTAAAACTTTCAAAGACTTTTTAGTATCTATTTACAGTAATTTAGCGATGGTTAATTATCCTTATGCTACTGATTTTCTTTCTCCACTTCCGCCTTATCCAATAAGAGTAATTATTACAATTATAATTTATATTTTATTTCTAAAACTAATTTAAAAAAAAAAAAAACTAATTTTAGGAATTTTGTAAATTTTTGAATAACACAAATCTATCATCCGACAAAGACGTCCTTACAAATCTTCAAAAAGGAATAAATTTATACGCAAATTACACCGGAAAGCTTAAATGTCTGGATCTAAGCAACCCAGAACCAGATTTAGGAGCAGCCAGCGGGTGGGATTATCAAGCTTGTACAGAAATGGTGATGCCGATGTGTAACGACGGTGTTAATGACATGTTCGAACCGGAACCCTGGAACTTCACCGAGTTCAGTGAAAATTGCTTCAGCCACTTCAACGTGACACCCAAACCTGACTTGGTATGCAACATATACGGCTGCGACGACTTGAGCACCGCGAGCAACATCGTTTTCAGCAATGGACTCTTGGACCCCTGGTCCAGCGGAGGAGTTCTCAGAAACGTGTCTTCTTCAGCCGTGGCCATAATTATTCCCGAGGGAGCTCATCACCTGGACTTACGCGGTTCTCACCCAGCAGATCCTTACTCTGTGATAAAAGCTCGCGAGTACCACATCTATTCTATCAAAAAATGGATCAAGCAATATCGCGAGTCTTTTAATAATGACACAGTTTTTGCGATATAATTTTTTATTGGATAATTAATACACTTAGTTGCGAATTTATTAATTATTAAAAAATTTACAATCTAGGCATTAAATAAATACATAAATAATTAAAAATTAATAACATGGCTAACGAATTATAAAAAATAATACTGCTTTTAAATTAATTGTTTTTTTATAATTTATAATTAAAATAAACAAGCTTAATTTTTAATTTAATAAATTTTTACTAATTTATAAATATGTTGTCAAAAGCTCTGACTATTTTGATAATGAAAAATAATTTTTTAAAAAATTTTTAAACCTTCGGGAAAATAAAAAATTGTTGAGTAACATTTTTACCACAATAGTCAAAACTCCCGAGCAACATTAATAAATTCTATTACATACAATATCATTCACTAATATCAATTCAAATTGCAATGAATAATTTTTAATAAAAATTAATCATGAGTACTATTTTATTGAAATTTTAAAAATAATATTGTAGGTACATTAAGTACTGGACGATAATTTAAACAAATAATATCTAATGAGGCGTACGTTTGTGAGCAGTAGTGGGTCTAGGTACGCCAGAACGTCCCCGTAATTTTTTAGTCTGCATAAGATTGCTCTCTGGCTCATTATAAGTCAAATAAATATTAGATAAATCTAATTGCGGTTGATCTTTAGCGGTGCCAATAGAAGCAGTGGTTTGCGCTTTGCGCATATTATTACCCGTGTAAGCAACGCACTTTAATTGCCATTCGCCGATGTCCTCGTTCCAGTGAACGTACCGCTCGATCATCGTCTGATACTGAACCGGTATGTAATTATTTAAAATAAGCTCTTGAAGCTGTAATTCGCGCCCGATTCCGCGAACGCCCTCAAGCAGGCCCTCCATTTCTCGCTGATGTTCTTCCTGGAGATCCAGAAGCTCAGCCCGCGCAGACATCAGCATCGTGTAGACCTTGGCCAACTTCTTAGTCTTTCCCGCGGCTTCTTCTTGCAGCGACGAGTACTTTTCCTCGATATCAATTCGCTCGGCTTCTTTCTCCTCGATGGCTTTCTTCAGCTGCTCCTCGCGCTTCTTCCGCTGGTCTAACTCAATTGCCGAAGCTGCCAGCAGCTGTTCTTGGACTTCAGCTTTCTCCAGCAAATTTTCCCCGCCGACCAGAATTTTGTTCTGCAAATTTTGCATTTTTTCACGCAGCACTTCCTTTTCATTTTGCGTCTTTTTCAACTCAATAACATCCGTGTCGTCTGGGCTCTTGTCAGTGTACTCAGCTTTGTCGATTTTTTCCTGCGCAGCTTCAATATCTTTATCGTCCAACTCTTCCATCGTCAAAATTTGACTTTTGCGTCTCAGTTTTTTCGAATTAGACTCCTCTTCTGCGGGGTTTGACTCATCAGTGTCTCCCTCTGAGTCTCCCTCTGACAACTCCTCACCGTTTTCCTCCAGTTGTTTGCGGAGTTGTTCTATTTCGTCCTGGAACTGTCTCAGTAGCGCGTCTTTCGGATCTTCGTTTATTCTCGCTCGGTTCTTTATATTTTTCGCGCGATTCGCATATCTTAAAGTGCTTATTGTTTCATCGTAGTTCATATCCGCTGGACTTACATTTGCACACTAAAAAAAATAAATCAATTAAAGAGTGATCAATTATAGAACCTTTTTGTTTAATAATTACACACTGAAAAAAAAAATTAACTTGATTCGAGAGAAAAATTCTTGAACCAAGTAAAATTTCCTTAAATCAAAAAAAATTTATTAGTTTAAAAATTTTTCTACTCAAATCAAGAAGATTAAGTTCTTCAAAATTATATACTTGATTCAAGAACATTTTTTTTTTCTATGTGGTAATCTCACCATTAATGTTTTAGAATTTCCACCCAATGAATCTTGCAACAACCGGGTTAATTTTGAATTTCTGTAAGGCACATGAAAACTCTGACCGTCAACCAAAGCGGATATAACATTACCGAGTGTTGATAATGACAAATTTATTTTCGTCGCTTCGCGTAGTCGTATTCCTGTTGCTTTTGTTTTGCTTTGTCTCTCTGAACCCTAAAAATATAAATAATTTACGCTTTTCACTCCAGCTAACTCCTAAAATAATAACAATAATAATAAAAATATTTACAGCCAAATCGACAAGATGTAGCTTCCCCATTTTAACATGCTGCTCGTTGTCTTCACCAAGTTGGCTGGATTCAACAGTTATTGTGAATATTGCATGGGATCTTGAACTTGAAACATTCATTGCAGTAGCCCCCACCACCCCTACAATAATAATCAATCATTGAATCATTAATATTATTTACTAATTGCAAAAAACTGAAAGGAAATCGGTTGGAAGATCCTTACGGTTTTTATTTCCAAGCGACATAATTCTGTCAAGATCGTCGGCATTATTTACAACGTATCCGCTCAAGTCTTTGACGAAAACTCCGATGTCGGGTCTCTCCTTGACTTCAAGGCGCGTGTTCTGGTCTTTTCCCAGCAAATCTCGTATCTCTTCATTGTAAATTTCAAGATAAGTCGCGCGAACCAGAAATTTCTGTTTATCATCGGCCTTAGCAATGTGGCCGAATATTTGTGCGAAAGTATTGGGAATTATTCCGCGTAATTGCGGGGGAGTTTTAGCTCCGGACATCGTGTAAGTTTTACCGGTTCCAGTTTGTCCGTAGGCCAGTATCGTCCCATTGTAGCCTTGCAGCACTTTGTCGACGATAGGACGAGCCGTCTCATTGTAAATATCGACTTGGGTCGAGTCGTCATCAAAGGTCGCGTCGAAAGAAAACACTTTCGGAGGCTCTCCGTGAGCTGCGTTTGGGTTTTCGACAGTTATTTCCGAGTTTAGACGGTCAACTTTGACTATTTTTTTGCAATGACCCTCTAACTCCTTTCCATTCAAGGGCCTAACTCGTACCACGACCCTGACATTCTCTATTTCACCCAATTCTGATGAGTCCTTTAGAAAATTTATCATATATATTGATCAATATTCATTTATAAATGAAAAATAAAACTATTGGTTATTTAAAAACTTACCTCCGGTCCTGGCATTGCGCTTTTTTTTAAAAAATTTAATTATTTTCAGTACATAGTGACTTATTTATTAGTTTTATAATTGAAATATTATCTTATAACTTTCTTTTTTTCAATTGCTTTTGTACCCGGTACGTAAACAAATCTCACCTACGATTTGACGTTTAGACTTAAATAAAATAATTAAGTACGATCGATAATTTAGTTTGACTTGCGCAGAAAAATATATAATTTTTGATTGGTAGTTTTAAATGTTGGCGGTAGATACCAGGAGTATTTAATTCTTCAGCGATTTTAGTTCTTTTAGATCTCAAAAGAGGGCACTAGTGTTTCGTTTAAATTTATTTAAGTTTTTTCGATATAATTTCTCTAATTTTTATAATTAATTTATTTATACGGATTTTATTTAAATTAATATAGAATACTTCATATCCGGATTAACATTAGATAATTTTTTCACCAGATTAAAGTAATTTTTATTAACTTTTCTTTGATTTAAATGAAGATCAGACAAAACATAAAAGTTTACAAAAGCTGTTATAGATAATTCAATTAAACTAAAGTTAAATTCGGATATAAGAAGTTTTACTGTAAGAATAATTTATGAATAAATTATATCACTACTTTAGTGTTTTATAATTAAGAAAGATATATTATTGACATGATTAAACATTGTTTGATAATTAGGTAACATTTTAATGTGAAGATAATCTATGATATGACTGACGAAAAATGTCTCGAGATTGAATTAGTGATATGAGAGCTCGAGTAGAATGGAAGTATCGAAAGGAAATATTAGATTGATAGGTTATTATTTTATTAAACAAATTTTGTTGAATGTGACTAATCAACAGATAATAAGAAATGATCACGTATATTTTGAATAATGTTGTTATTCTATTATACTAGAAGGATATAATGATATTTATAGATAGATAAAGTGATGACAATGATATAGAAGAATTATATTGATTAAACTTATAATGATAAGTCTGTTCTTATAATATGACAACTAATAATTTCTTTTCATTCTCTCTGTTTTTCATTAGTTGTGTACAGAGAAAAAAAAATGCATATCTATATCTATATATTATATAAAATATACTCCCCCTTTAGTCTACTAATATAAAATGATATGTATTAGAAAAAAATTAATTTTTAACAAGACAATTTTTGAGTGTGATTAATTAAATTAATTGATGATTATTATTATTACATTCAATTTTTAAGCACACTGCAAGTAATTTTTACAAACAATAATGTTTTTTTTTATTAGGAATTTAAAAAGCTATAGAACATAATGTCTATTCGTAAATAATTCTGCACTAATATCTCGATAGTGGGAAATATATTCAATAGTTAAATTCACCCTTAATAGAACACCCCTATAATTGCCAAATCAATTAATTAGCTGATGTTTCAGGGGGTACTACTCTGTGGGGAGGTTTCAGTATAGCTAACCATAGACCATAGTTCGAAAAGGCAAGACGGTTAATCCCCGTATAGCAAAGGGTAGAGATCATCAACCCCTTATGTAAGCGAATGTATAGTCAAGGTCATTTACTCGGGGTGGTTTTTGTTTTGAATTCGGTGTGACGTCACTAACGTTTGCTTAAGTTCTCGCTTCCCGTCCTAAAAAAATATTTCAGAGCGAGTCTAAGTCTCTTAATTTTTCAGATCGCGTACATTCCTGTTAGTATTTCAGGATTTCTCATAATTATTGTACTACCCTCGACCAGGAGTCTTTTTGTTGTCGAAAATTAGAATTCTAAATGCCAAAAAAACTTGTTTGTTTTTAAATTATTTTATCACGCCTTTATTGCGTGTCAATTATAACCTTCAAAAAAACCCAGTGTGATTTATATCTTATCAACATATTTTTTCGCGAAATTTTGCGAGTTGGTTTTTCCAAGATCAAGGATCAGACTCAGGTCAAAGTTTATCTTCTTTGTCGGCAATTAGTCCGATGATAATGAGTTCCTATTATTTACAGATATTATGGGCACGCGAAAGAGCTGCCCTGTTATGACAAAACGACGTATCTCGAAAATCATAGATTCGAGAAAATAGCGTATACTATTAAGTTTTCACAGAATTTGAGTATAATTTAACAGAAAAATTCATTTCTGTCATGACAAAACGTCGTAACTCGAGATACGTTTTTTTATCTTGAGAAACTAATGCTCATTTTGATAAATAAATGAAATTGTTATGACAAAACTCAATATTATTGACATAATTAATCAAATTAATAAAATTTTGATGATACCTTATCATTAAGTGACACTAAAAAAATCTTTTTAGCTTTGTTACGACAAAACAGCGTATCTCGAGATACGTCGTTTTGTCATGACAGGGCAGCTCTATGATTATCCATAAAGGTCAATGTTAAAAGCAAAAATATGTAGATATTAATATCTTTTTTTCAAGACTTGGTTGGCTTTCAAAAATTTTACTGCTTAATTATGATATTATAAAGTACCAATATGCCAAATTTCATTAAATTCTGAAAGTCAATTCTAATACCGGTAGTACTACCTTAACTCAGAGCTCTCATTTCTTACATAGTGACTTTCCGTGTGTGTATCAACGGTAGTTGTTATACTGGGTGCTGAAAAACTTAGTGGATTTACACACTTAAATACGAAACATCCCTAACTAATCAGATTACTGATATGTAGTATGATAGCACCGCGTGATACGGAAGAACTACCCCTTATGAATAAACATTGATAAAGTTGTTCATTGGTTTAGGTAATGTTGAAATAAATATGTATAATAGATAAATATTTATGTGTCATTGACAAATAGGTCATCAGACAATAGACATGCGTCACAATTTTAATGTTACTTTTAATGGAGAGGTATTTGTATTATTTTTGTGGTCTGCTTGTTGATAAAATCCTCCCATTAATGTTTTTAATGTTGTTATTAATACAGTCATTTGGGTTACGTGATTAATAGTTCGTACGCAAATTCTGGTACGTTTGACATATGTTATTGACGACCGTTGCTTCCTTACTTGGGTAAAATAGCTCACCACATGATAAGCACAGCACATACCTAGTTTATGAACGGTATGGTGAAAATAAGCAACATATTTGTAATGACCAGAATTACTTTATTAACTAAAGTTACTGAGATACATAATCCACTACATCAAAAATATTATCTTAAAAAAACTTTAAATATCTTAACCTAAATTTTTTTTGGGCCTTAACTTTGGTATAATTAAAAAATAAGCTAAACTTAGTGTTATTAAATCATAAGGTAGTTTTACCTTATGAAGTAATATTTTAGAGGTTTAGCTGTAAAGTAAGAAAGAAATTTATGAAAAACAAATTGGTCTGATTCATTTCTTTTCAAATAGCAGTGCAAGACCATGTGTATAAAAATGTACTGCCTTATAGTGGAAACGCTAAAACTCCTCTGCTGTCTGATGTTCAGCACTGTTGATGGTACTGATATGGTCTTTGCAATTACCAGTTGATAAAGACAGGAATCTGCAGCACAAAATGTCGAAGTTCTTCCGATACCTTTGCTTCCATGAAAAACAATAGGTCCCGGTAACCGCCGGTTAGTCTTCAATGCTTCATGCTGCCAGTCTTGATAGTCTTCATTCACAGCCAGCAAGAAGTCAAGAAAGTTTCTTACATCAGGAGTTTCGTCTTCGGGCCAATCTAGAAATTTAAAGTGATGTACTGTCCTTAACTCCCCAGTTCTTTTGTTGATAATATTAAGTACTGTTTCGGTGTAGTTGCATTCCGACTCGGTCATGTCCTCCTTGACAATAAAGTCACTGAAGATTGTAAGGAAAATACCGGATATTGTTTGGATCTGACTCTTCTTTGGCGCTAGTAAGCATCACGATCACACGGGTGTTCTCCTGCCAAACCATGGTGCAGAAATTGTTCACAGTGTTCTCCATCGGGTGCTCGGTGGCTCACATAACTGGCATTGATGTAGTCTGTGCCGTCGCTGGTCTGGGATAAAACCACACGGGAGATGTCCCAACATGGATGTTGCCTGAATCGATTTAGGTTTATGTTTGTCGGCTTGATGAAGTTTTCACAAGTTCCGGCTATTGGTACAGAGAGAACGCTGGCGTGTTCACGAGAGACCTCCTTGACGAAGTCTGGACTGTGGAATCGTTGCATAAATTCAGCAGGTCCATAAATTGCTGAGAGATTGGTGGCCATCATTGCAGATAAGAAACTCTGGATTCGACGATGCGAAGATGTCTGATCACCAAGACTTCCACTGGTATACTTATTAATAGATAGTGTTAGTTGTATCGCTATTTATACGGTCTACTATCATCCATATGGATACGTATCCATTAACTTTTACTGATCCGGGCGTTCCCCGCGAAAGAAGACTGAAACACGCACTTGACCCGTCGAACTCGTTTAAAATATCTTTTAAATTTGAATAACAATATGGTTTATCAAATTCTTTTCTTAATAGTAGGTATATAATGCTAGGTAATTTAGCTGAACCTAATCAATATGTGGTTTTCCAATGACGTTATACTGAAATAATAATATGGCAACTAATTAAAAATATATTTTTAATTGAAAAAAATATCTAAATAAGGTGAATATTCTTTCCCGCTTCACAGCATTATTTATATTTGTTAAAAATGCTAACTGTAAGATGGACGGTGTGGCTTAATGTATATAGAATAAGTGAAAGAAAATTTAGTATAGACCGGATAGCTCAAATGATAGAGTAGCCGACATGTCTTCGGAAGGTTCTGGGTTCGTATCCCAGTCCGAGCTGTCTCTAATAATTTTTTCTCGCATATTCTATAAACTCACATTAAGATGATCCTCTCCACAATCCTTTCTCAATCCTTTCCTACCAATTATCCTGTTACGTGAATGTTGGAACGCTTCACGTAATAATTATCCGTAACTCCTACTCTTTCTCGTTTCACAACATTATCTATATTTGTTAAAAATATGGAACGCTTCAACGCGGTGAAATCACCGATGATTCATATCTACGGGAAATAAAAGTCCTATATATACCAAATCCTGTAGAGAGGTCCTTCAGTCGACTGTAAAACGTTCCTGAATCCACCCGAACTTTTCATAATATAACAATTGGTGCTACATTAAAATGGGTTGTGGCAACTCTAAAGCTTTAACTCGTAAGGGATTGATTAAATTCATCGAAAATAAAAATGCAGCTAAATTAATTAACCAAGAACATAAAGACTTGATGAACGAGAAGGAAGAAGGAACGTTTGGCGCTTCGATAGCAACTGGGTACTTCGGTGACTGTCAAAATGAAAATGAAGGACTGTATTTTGATCACAGTCGCGTCGTTCTCCAAATAGAAAATGGCTCCCACACGTACATCAACGCGAGCTACATAGATGGTTTTGATTATCAAGATGCCTACATCACAATGAAGACACCTCTCTCAAGGATGGCAATTTTTAAGTTCTGGTGGATGGTGTGGGAACACCAATCCGAATCCATCGTGATGCTCAATACGCCGAAGACTGACCAGAACATTTATAGGATTCCTTACTGGCACCCAGAAGAAGGATCTTCTCTTCAGTGCGGAAAATTGAAGATTACCACGTCGAAATTTCATCTGGACCATCAAAATTTTGAACTCACGAAGCTTATCGTCACCCATGAAGGTGGAAGTTCGTTGTACGTAAATCACTATTCATACTATAATTGGCAAAAGGATCATATCTTGCCCAGAACGTCTGACTTCCTTGACTTCATGCGGATGGTATCATTATACCGCTACACGACAGTGACGCCAGTGACTTGTAAAGGCTACAAGAATCCTATGATAGTCCATTGTAGTGATGGGCTAGAACGTTCTATGGTATTCTGCGCCATTGACATATCTATTTCACAAATTAGAAAAACAGGGAAACTTAATTTGTATTCTAATGTTTTAAAACTTAGGCGAGATAGATACGACTGTCTCAAAAAAGTGAATTACTATTTGTATTGTTACTTAGTTTTATACTTCTATGTTTCATTTTATATGTAAACATAACTTTTTTCTGTTCTAGTTTATTTATTTAAGGTCACTTTAAAATATCTAGATTGTTGAGAACCGCGCGTAAAAATTCTTACTGTAGACCTCATATTCTATCTCAAAAGAATTATCTACATGCGTCTTAAAAGTATTTAGTGTCAACTTTTCCCTAGTCTAAGTTCAGTTATTATAGATAAATTAGCCTAATCTTTAACTTATTTGTAAGGTATGATAAGAATACTAGGTTAAGAGTTTTAGCCTTTAAGTAGACCTAAGATTTTGTGATTGTTTAAAAAACATGTGAAAATTTTGTCAAATCCTTTTCTAAAAAGATCGACTGATTATGGCAGTATTTTTGAAGGAATGAAGGCGCGCATGATGTATCTTGTGTTTAATAAAAATATCAATTCAATGTGAAACTTTTTATTATTTATTACTATTTTTCAAAAGAACTATCACTTACCTATTATTCAGAATTTATCAGGGCTAATTTGCGTCATAAACTTTATGGCGTCAACTAAACTACTTACGACTCTGGTCAAGCGATGAGGAAAGCCCCGCAAATTTTTTTAAGAAATTTTTTTTCAGCAATTTAACGTTTTTGAAGATGTTTGAAAAAATTATTAATATATTCTAAAATGTTTAAGGAACAAATACAAATTTTTTTGAATAATTTTAGTAAATATTGAAGATGTAATAAACAAAATATAATTGAGCGCGGCGTCACGCTCATAGGGTGACCAGTCTAGGGTTAACTTTTACTGATCCGGGCGTTCCCCGCGAAAGAAGACTGAAACACGCACTTGACCCGTCGAGCTCGTTTAAAATATCTTTTAAATTTGAATAACAATATGGTTTATCAAATTCCTATCTTAATAGTAGGTATATAATGCTAGGTAATTTAGCTGAACCTAATCAATATGTGGTTTTCCAATGACGTTATACTGAAATAATAATATGGCTAATTAAAAATATATTTTTAATTGAAAAAAACATCTAAATAAGGTGAATATTCTTTCCCGCTTCACAGCATTATTTATATTTGTTATAACGGATATTGTAATCTTAGCTATTACAATATAAGATTAAATTATATATAATTCTTTACTCTGGTAACTATAGTTACCAAAATTATTAGATAAAGTATATTAAAAATATACTTTAAATTAAAACGACAATATTGTTCATCAAATTCCTTTCTTAATAGTAGGTGTACATGACGGTAGGTAACTTAGCTTAACCTAATCAATATGTGGGTTTCCGGTGACGTTATCCTGAAATAATATCATGGTAACTAACTACAAGTAATTCATTAAAAATATATTTTTAATTGGAACAATAATATTATTTATCAAATTCTTTTCGAAACAATACATATATGACGGCAGGTATTTTATTTTAACCTAATCAATATGTGGTTTTCCAGTGACGTTATCTTGAAATAATAACATGGCAACTAACTACGGTTAATTTGTTAAAAATAAAATTTGAATTGAAATAAATATCTAACGTAGGTACGTTCGTCATCGATGTTTCATATCTACAGGAAAAAAGGATCCTATAAATACTGAATCCTGTAAAACGATCCTTCAGTCGACTGTGAAACGTCCCCAAATCATCCCAAACGTTTCATAAGTCAATAATTGGTCCTGTATCAAAATGGGTTGTGTTTATTCAAAAACGCTAAGCCGTAAAAGCTTATTAAAATTAATTGACAAGAGGAACGCAAGTACAATTATTTACGATGAACACCAGGAAATAATGAACATGGTGCTGAGTGGAAGTTTATGTTCTTCTGCATCTACTGAAACCCTCCAAAGAAGCCAACGGGAAGAAGAAGAGCTTCTCTTCGAAGACAGCCGCGTTGTTTTATCCGACGAAACGGGCTCATGTACCCCTACTAACGCAAGCTACATCAACGGGTTTAAGGATCCTCAAGCTTACATCGCAACAAGGACTCCGGATTCAGAGTCGACAATCTTCAATTTTTGGAGAATGATATGGCAGCACCAAACTGAAATCATTGTAATGCTTGATCAGCCTGAAGAAAATCTGTATGCCGCCTCGTTGTGGAATTCGGATGAAGAGTCGTTGCTCCAAGTTGGACAGCTGAGCATCAAAAAATTCAGAGCTCATCAGAACAATTCAAGTTTTCAGATTCTGAGAGTGCTTATAACACATGAAGATGGAGCTACGTTGAATGTGAACTACTTCTTGTTCAAGAACTGGCAGCGCCAAGGCCTCCCGCCCTCAGAATGTCACGTGCTAGATCTAATCTTCATGACACGTCTTTACAACAAATCGGCAGTGACGCCGGAGTCTGTAAAGGGCTATAAGAGTCCTATAGTGGTTCACTGCAGTGACGGCTTGCAGAGATCCATGGTTTTTTGTGCTGTGGATATCGGCATATCATCTATTTCAATAAGAGGTGAAGTAAATTTATATTCTATAGTATCGAATCTAAGAAAGGAAAGGCATAATTGTCTGTACGACGTAAACGACTATACCATGTGTTACTTGCTTTTACATTACTATTGTATGTTTTATATGTAAACATCTATAATTTTTTTTATTTATTCATTTACGGTCACTGTATATCATCTAGATTGTTAACGACTGCGCGTACAAATTTATACTTTGTTTCATACTGAGTCTAAAAGGAATTATCAGCATGTATGTCAACAATATTTAGTTTTAATTTCCTTCCAGTGGTTCAGTCATAGATAAGTTAGTTTAAGATTTAGTTGTAGTAATACAATTATTAGTTAAGAGTTTTTAATCTATAAGTAGAAATCTATGGTTGTCTAAAAAACATGTAAAAGTTTTGTTAAATATCTAAAAAATGAAGGCTTCAATATGTAACTTCTTTTGTTATCCTTTCTTAATAAACCTTTCACTTGCCAATTATTTAGAACTTTGCTGTACTTTTCTATTGAAACTTTAAGAGTTTCAAAAACTTTAATCAATAGGAGACTTATATGCCAATCATATACCAAGTTTTGAAGGGTTGACTTGAAAAAAAAAGAAAAAAAGTAAGACTAGATTCCTTCATTAATTTTTATTTATAGTTAAATTCGACGTGCTATCAGGCGATATAACAATTATTATAACAATAATTATGAGTCCCTAGCCGTAAAATGAGTTCATAATTCCATAAAATCTGCACAGTATGATCAATGATGTACCAGAAAGTGCAACAAAACACTGTGCACATAAGTGTAATAACTAAGACCAGGAAAACTGAAGTTTCTTTGTTGTCTTATCCTCAATACAACCGATGGTATCGATACAGTCTTCTTAACTACAGCTTCGTAAAGACAGCTATCAATCGCACAAAACGCGGTGGTTCTTCTGATGCCAGCATTGCCATGTACAACAATAGCACCTGGCATCCGTTGGTGATACTCCTCTGCTTCGATGAAAAATTCTGCATTTCTGTTGTTTATAATCTCCAAAAACTTCAGAATATCTTCTTCATGGGGAAATGTGTGTTCGGGCCAATGAAGGTATTTAAAGTGACTTACCCTCTTTGACTGTCCACTGTTTAAGTGAGTGATGATTAATACTGTTTCGGTGTAGTCTTTTTCTTCGTTACGCTCTTTCTGTTTGATTTTGAAGTCTCCAGAGATTATGTCAGTTTGACTCGAAGAAAGATATGGATAGGATTGCTGTGCCTCTTCTTCGGAACCATTTAACATAACAATCACACGCGTGTTTTCTTCCCAAATCATGGTCCAGAAGTTGCCCAAGGTGCTCGCCATCGGTTGTTCCGTTGCGATGAACTTCCTCTTCAGCTCGAATCCACTGACATAATTACCATTAATATAATCTGCTCCATCGTTGGTCTGGTGTAAGACCACGCGGGAATTATCCCAGCATGGGATGTTTCTAAAAAGATTTTTGTTTTTGTTTTTCGGCTTCTTCCAGTTTTCGTAAGTTCCGTTTAATGGTTCTTGACAAATGCGAGAGTACTCGTCAGCTATTACGTCGGTGTACTTCGGGTGAGTAGATCGTGCCAAAAATTCGAAATTTTGAAAAGGTGCAAACAAATCGGTATTCATGATTACTAAAATATAACTCCAGTCTAGACAATATGTGGACGTCCGCTCTGTACAATTGATTACATAGAACTGACCACGAAGTGGGGATGAGGCCTATTTATATTTGTTTTATCATGAATGTTGATATCAGTTAAAATGGTGTACTTTGAGTAGTTATATTTTAGTTTTTGGTAAGCAAAGCGAAAAAACGAGTCTTTTATAGTCTCAGGATAATAATTTAAAGTTGTCTGATTCTTTGCACGTATCTTACGAGTCATACTGAGAGGAGAGGAGCGACCTATAAATGCGGTATCTTGTTATGTTTGGGCGTCTATCAAGTTTTTAACGCGCCCGAATCCGCACACGTTTTTTGAGAACTTAAAATTCTAAGTAACGTTAAAAATGAGTTCTAAGAATGCAAAAACTCGCCATTGTGAAGAATTAACATCAATAATTGACGAAAAGATAATTATTGAATTCATTCGCCAAGAACACACCAACCTAATGATGAAGGAGATGGACGCGGACGGAACTTTTGTCGCTCCTGGAACAGATGAACTATGCTTCGACCACAACCGTGTAATTCTTAAGGAAGATAAGGAATCCAGCGATAAGATAAATGCAAGCTACATCGCCGGCTTCAAGCAACCCAAGGCATATATTGTAACAAAGACTCCGGATGCAGAGGCGGCAATCCATAAGTTTTGGAAAATGGTCTGGGAACAACAATCTGAGGTCATTGTCATGCTGAATAAACCTGATCAAAACGAGAAGGGTCTAATTTATTGGAAATTGGAAGAACGGTCGACGCTCTATTGTGAGAAGCTCAGCGTAGAGACAATTAAAGTTTGGTATTTACATCAAAGTTTCGAGATTACAACACTACTTGTCACGCATGAAGATGGGGGTTCGCTACTGGTTGACCACTTCTTATACAAGAACTGGTCAAAAGTTGATTCGGTGCCCTCAGGCGCCGATTTCATTAATTTAGTCATGAAAACAAGACTGAAAAATAAATATGCGCCAGCGCAAAAGCTTCCCAACGACTACAAGACTCCAGTAGTAGTCCATTGCAGTGATGGGCTAAATCGATCAATTGTCTTCTGTGCAATCGACATATCGATAACTAGAGATCAGAAAATTGGTGATGTAAACATATTCTCTATCATGTCACAACTAAGAAAACAAAGATACGATTGCCTGCACTATGTTGATCATTATGTTTTCTGCTATTCAGCATTTTGTGAATATTTGAATTTTTTTACGTAAGAATAATAATTGTTGCTCTTTATTTTATAATGGATTTTATGTAATTAATTCTCATGTATTTTTTTAATATTTCGTTTTAATTTTTCTCTAATATCCGTCTAGTTAAGATAAGTCAGCCTACAATTTATTTGTAATAATTTTATGACTAGTTAAGAGTTTTTTTGGATATCTAATAAAACTAAGGATTTATTCTGCAACTTTCTTTGTTATTATTTCTTCAAAGACACATCACTCTCCAATAATACAGAACTTTACTATACTTTTTGATTAAAGCTTTAAGAGTTTCAAAAACTTTAATGGATAGGATTTTAGACTACCATGAGTTGGTTTGTTTTTAGAAGTTTCATAAGGTGATGCACAAAACGTCACAATTATTTTTATGCGTGCCTATTCATCACTGCAGAAGTCTTGACAATATGGAGACGTCTATTCTAATTGATGTATTATTGTCTACAATTGGTTGTTTGATTTGGAGTACGTGACATGAATAATTAATTGCTTACATGTCATAAATATTAATGTCGGTTACAATTGTCAGCTTTGAGTAGATATAATTTGATTTCTAAGAACTAAAGCGAAAAAAAAACTGATTTTTTACATTCTCAGGATAATAAATATGTCGTTTGATTCGTTAAACAACGTAGTTGATAATCATAAGTAATACTGATAGAAGAGGGGAGATATATAAATAGAGATTCTTGATGTCTTCTGGCGTCAATCAAGTTTGTAACGCGCCCGACTCCGCACATGTTTTTTAAGAACTTCAAATTCTAAGTGAGTTTAAAAATGGGTTCTAATAATACTCTCTAAACATGAATAAGTGAATATTCACTTATTTAAGTGAGAACCGAGCCACTGACTTGAAAAAGTGGCTCGATTGGCACTTAAGTTAAGTGAATATTCACTTATTTGACGAATTTTCACTAATTCAGTTTTGGGGAGTACGCAAACCCTGCATTGCGAGGACTCAGTAACAATAATTGACTTTTAAAGAAATGGAAGGATCTTTCAACGCTTTTATATTTTCTGGAGACCTGGGAAACGGACGACATAAAACAGAAGGACTGTGCTTCGAAGACCGGCGTGCAGTTCTTCCGGAAGAAAAGAAGTCCCACGATTTGAGCTACATCGACGGCTTCCAGCAACCTAAAGCATACATCAGAACAAAAACTCCTGATTCCGAAGCAACAATTCATAACTTTTGGAACATGATCTGGGAACATCAAACTGAGATCATTGTCATGCTGAATAAACCTGAAGGAGACGAGAAGGGTCTTATCTATTGGAACTCAGAAGTGGGATCTACGTTCTGTTGTGGAAAACTGAAGGTTGAAACAATTGTAGTTCAACCGAAATATTATAGCTTCATACAAACGAAACTACTCCTTACACACGAAGATGGAGGCTCCTTGTACATAGACCACTTCTTATTCACGGACTGGCCAAGGCTCAATTGCTTGCCCTCAAGCGATGACTTTTTTGAGTTAATCAGCATGATAAGATTATACAGTCAATATGCCGTGACGAATAAGCTTCCTAATGGGGATAAGAGTCCGATGGTAGTCCATTGCAGCGATGGGCTAAGTCGATCAAGGGTGTTCCTTGATATCGATTTATCGATATCTCGAGCTCAGAAGACTAATAAAGTAAATTTTTCATCTATATATTCAAAACTCGAACAAGAAATTTTTAATCGCACGCAACATGCAAGGTACTATTGTTTTTGTTATTTAGTACTTCGTTTCTATTTAACGCGTTCTACGAAAGAAGAATAATCGTTACTCTCTATCTTTTAATCAATGTCTCATATTTTCCTATCATGTATATCAGCAATATGTAGCTTTAATTTAATTCTAATTAGCATCTAATCATAGATAAGTTAAGAGTTTTTAATCTATAAGTAGAAATAGAAATGTATGATTGTTAAATGAACATGTGAAACTTTTGTTAAATGTGTAATAAAATAAAGGATTTAATATACAACTTTTTTTATTGTCATTTCTTCAAATAATATATATCCTACTAAACATTTATCTCAATGCAAAATACATACCTATATAGAATACCTAAATTGAAAAGTTTTTAAAATATTCAAAAGAATTGAAAAGAATTCAAATTATGTTATTTCCTATGCTCTTTAATTCAGTTTTTCAATCAAGTAAATGTTGTGTATCAAAAGTATATTATTATACATAAAAATATTTATTTATTTTATTACATCAATATTATACATACATTATCTTTACATTAATTAAAAATCTACGAATTAATTTGAACAAATCAATGGAAACTGTTGCCATTGAGTAATTTCACTGTACTGGCATTCGCCTGTGCCCCGCTACGGAACACAGTGAACAGGAAAACCACAGAAAATCTGGCCAAGATACAGGCGGCTCGGAATCGAGTCCTGGCGATTGTTGAAAAAACTGCAAGGGTTCGAATCCAAGCCTGAGCGAGCTGTTGTACGGATAGCCAAAGACGTAGAAAGAGGTAGATATGTTGTTTGTCAATAAATCAGATTGATTTAATAAATCCCATTTTCGTCGCGTGAGGAATATATATCATATGAAATACGATTATCAATTAACTCTTGGAGTTTTCCAACGATAGTAGCACCTACAGGACGATTAATTTTTGATCCAAACTTCACTTCTTCTAGAAATCTGGTAACGCTCATAGGCGTTAAGTCGAACGTTTCTTGACTCATTTTGCCTAAACTGTATTCTGTTTGTAGTTTTACATTATTAAAGGCTCCAGTTTCATAATTTGACAGAACGTTAGGGTACAAACCATACGTTAAGTTCGGGGGATTTTCCGTAAGTATAACATCAAAGGGATTTCCTTTAGATTCGTTATCAAATACCAGGATACTAGTTGCTGCGTACTGATGGACTCTGTATTTACCGTCAAATACATTGTAGAATGCAGTGACTTCATATCCCGCTACTTCATGAACTTGGAGGTTGCCTTGATATGTATTATTAACTAGAAGTACATTATCTCCAACTATGTAATGATTTTGTTCTGGTCCTTTGAATTCATTAGCAACCATTACTATTCTCTTTCCAGTTATGTTATAAGCATATCCGTAACCGGGAAAAATATTGTTTTCCAGAATAATTACCGACGCTTTCATGATGCAAGGGTTGGACGCGGCCAAAATGATGCTATAACTTAGTTGAATGGTATCTTCTGCCAATGAATACTTGTGCAAGTCAGAGCAGTTGAGATATTGAATGATTTCACGTGGAGGCGCCTCCGGTGCATTTCTGTTGTTAACTATAGGATTACCTGCTGAATAAATGCAAAAAATTCCAATATTAGTTATATTTCTTAATAAAACAATAAAAAAATTTTTATTTTTGATTGCTAATACAACGAAAAGAAATAAAATACAATTTACTGAGTATCTCAGCCAATTTCTCGGAAAAAATATTATAAATTCAAAATGAGTTATTTGTTAAGTTTAATTTAAGAAAAACAATAAAGAAAGAAGTTTATTGCACGCCTCATAAGCGAAGCGAATAAAATAGTGCTCTACTCTCGCCTTACAAAAATCAAATGATCGCATTTTTAGAACAATATTTACACACAAATCTCTTAGAAAAATACTAGTTTCAACACTTATGACATTTTTAAAAGACATTTTGCTAATTCAATGTAGTTTAATTATAATTAGCAATAAACTAAAATCCACCTATCGTTTGTATATCTATTTCTATGTAAATAAGGTTCGTTATTTACAAACAAGACATGCGCAGTGTCTTTTTTTTCTGGGTAGACAATGGCGCGAAGGACTTAAAAGTATTTGTATTTTATTTTGATCAATTTTATTATGGAAAATTAGATTATGAGGCGTGCACTTTTGGATTTGTCAAACTTTTTTTGATAAATAATGAAAAAAAAAAAAAAAAAAAAAAAAAAACAATTTACCTTCATCCAGCTGTGTCGATTCATTCTGCAGTGTCGATTCATCCTCTACAGCTCGAAGCGCTAAAAAAAATAGCATGATATTAAAATGAGTTTTATTGCTGACTTTCAGAGGAACAATAAAGAAAGAAGAATATATTTTTGATTACTAATGTAAGAAAAAAAAAAAGAGTTTGCACGGCATTTATCTTGCCGTGCAAACTCATCCTATATTAGTCGAAATATTGAAAAATAAATATATAATTTCATGATGAGTTATATTACTGACTTTTAAAGAAAAAATAAAGAAATAATATATTTCTGTTAACAAATACAACAAGAGGAAAATATCAAAATAGTTTTTAAAGACAATTATTACTTACATGCGTTGTTGACGAGCGTAACGAGCACAACAATAACTACTAGTTTCCCGAACATCTTCCCGATGCTCTCAAAACTGGAATGCGCTTCCCACCTCGGTGGATCGGCTTTTATATGATTTATTATCAGTATATACTTACGTCAAGTTCACATGAACTGTAAACAATTGTTATTTATAGATTCAAATGGTCAACCACAATTGTTAACAGCTTCACATTTGACTCCGACTTGTGGGCGGTTATTCACTGTGGTTTTTCCCTAAAAAATATTTTGCATGACCCATGATACGAAGCATGAGATAGTACTAACGATCGAACAATTGTTTAATATTATAATATTATAAATATTATACTCCCCTTTTGATAACTAATAAATAAAGATACTATTTTAAGAAATGTTTTTTTAAGATAACTTATAATATTCGTAGTAAGGAAGAAGATATTATCTTCGAAATTACAAATGGTTGATCCTTGCAAAAAAATGTCTTACAATCTTATCATTGGGTCTAAGGAATACGAGGTGTAAGCAATGCTCGTTTCAATCTTAAAGAATGTTACAATTGGGAACGGCTACTATGACAACAGTTAGCATAGCAACGGTGACCATGTGGCAACGGTTAAATATTAATAAGTAAAATTTGTAAAAATATTAATTAATTAAGTTGTCAATAATAAACATTTTGACATAAGCGCGTTCGATTTTCCAGTGTGTAATAAAATAAAGGATTTAATATTCAACTTTCTCTATTATCATTTTTTCAAATATTATTTATGTTACAAAACATTCATACCAATTAATACATTCAGTCTCAAAAGTGTTAGAAAATATCTCCTAATTACTCCCTAACAAGTCTACTTAATTAGAAAAAAAAAAAAAAAAAAGTTTAAAATATTCAGAAATATTATTGAAAAAAATTCAAACTATGTTACTTCCTATGCTCTTAAATTGATTTTTTTTAATCAGGGAAATGTTATTTAACAAAAAGTCATTATTATGCGTCAAAATATTTATTTTATTATATTAATATTACATTATACATACATTATCTTCACTTTAATTATATAAATCTACATATTAATTTGAACAAATCAATGGAGACTGTGGCCATTCAATATTTTAACTGAACCGGCATTCGCCTATGCCCTGCTCCGGAGCACAGTGACCAGAAAAACCACAGAAAACCTGATGAAGATACAGGCGGCTTGGAATTGAGCCTTGGCGATCGTTGAAATAACTCCAAGGATTAGAATCCAAGCCTAAGCGAGTTGTCGTATGGATAGCCAAAGACGTAGACATTATATTTATCAATAAATCAGATTGATAATGATTGATTTAAAAAATAATAGTTTGTTGTCTGTGAAATATTAAAAACGATATTGAAGTATTGGAAAACCACTATTAATTAACTCTTCGAATCTTTGAACGATAGCAGCACTTTCAGGACGTTTAATTTTTAATCCAAACTTCACATCTTGTAGAAATCTTTGCATGTTTACAGTCGTTAAATCGAGTGTTGCGTAACCATTTTACCTAAAGAGTATTCTGTATGTTCTTTTATATCATTAAAGGCTCCACTTTTATAATTTGACAGATCGTTAGGATACAATTCATGCATTAAGTTCACGGGTTTTTCCAGAAGTAAGACATCAAACGGATTTCCTCTAGATTCATTATCGAACACCAGTACACTAGTTCCTGCATATTGATGGATTCTGCATATACTATCATATACATTGTGAAACGCAGTGACTTCATATCCCGCTACTTCATGAACTTGGAGGTTGCCTTGATATGTATTATTAACTAGAAGTACATTATCTCCAACTATGTAATGATTTTGTTCTGGTCCTTTGAATTCATTATCAACCATTACTATTCTCTTTCCAGTTATGTTATAAGCATATCCGTAACCAGGAAAAATATTGTTTTTCAGAATAATTACCGACGCTTTCATGATGCAAGGGTTGGACGCGTCCACAATGATGCTATGACTTAGTTGAATGGTATCTTCTGCCAATGAATACTTGTGCAAGTCAGACTCTCTAAACATGAATAAGTGAATATTCACTTATTTAAGTGAGAACCGAGCCACTGACTTGAAAAAGTGGCTCGATTGGCACTTAAGTTAAGTGAATATTCACTTATTTGACGAATTTTCACTAATTCAGTTTTGGGGAGTACGCAAACCCTGCATTGCGAGGACTCAGTAACAATAATTGACTTTTAAAGAAATGGAAGGATCTTTCAACGCTTTTATATTTTCTGGAGACCTGGGAAACGGACGACATAAAACAGAAGGACTGTGCTTCGAAGACCGGCGTGCAGTTCTTCCGGAAGAAAAGAAGTCCCACGATTTGAGCTACATCGACGGCTTCCAGCAACCTAAAGCATACATCAGAACAAAAACTCCTGATTCCGAAGCAACAATTCATAACTTTTGGAACATGATCTGGGAACATCAAACTGAGATCATTGTCATGCTGAATAAACCTGAAGGAGACGAGAAGGGTCTTATCTATTGGAACTCAGAAGTGGGATCTACGTTCTGTTGTGGAAAACTGAAGGTTGAAACAATTGTAGTTCAACCGAAATATTATAGCTTCATACAAACGAAACTACTCCTTACACACGAAGATGGAGGCTCCTTGTACATAGACCACTTCTTATTCACGGACTGGCCAAGGCTCAATTGCTTGCCCTCAAGCGATGACTTTTTTGAGTTAATCAGCATGATAAGATTATACAGTCAATATGCCGTGACGAATAAGCTTCCTAATGGGGATAAGAGTCCGATGGTAGTCCATTGCAGCGATGGGCTAAGTCGATCAAGGGTGTTCCTTGATATCGATTTATCGATATCTCGAGCTCAGAAGACTAATAAAGTAAATTTTTCATCTATATATTCAAAACTCGAACAAGAAATTTTTAATCGCACGCAACATGCAAGGTACTATTGTTTTTGTTATTTAGTACTTCGTTTCTATTTAACGCGTTCTACGAAAGAAGAATAATCGTTACTCTCTATCTTTTAATCAATGTCTCATATTTTCCTATCATGTATATCAGCAATATGTAGCTTTAATTTAATTCTAATTAGCATCTAATCATAGATAAGTTAAGAGTTTTTAATCTATAAGTAGAAATAGAAATGTATGATTGTTAAATGAACATGTGAAACTTTTGTTAAATGTGTAATAAAATAAAGGATTTAATATACAACTTTTTTTATTGTCATTTCTTCAAATAATATATATCCTACTAAACATTTATCTCAATGCAAAATACATACCTATATAGAATACCTAAATTGAAAAGTTTTTAAAATATTCAAAAGAATTGAAAAGAATTCAAATTATGTTATTTCCTATGCTCTTTAATTCAGTTTTTCAATCAAGTAAATGTTGTGTATCAAAAGTATATTATTATACATAAAAATATTTATTTATTTTATTACATCAATATTATACATACATTATCTTTACATTAATTAAAAATCTACGAATTAATTTGAACAAATCAATGGAAACTGTTGCCATTGAGTAATTTCACTGTACTGGCATTCGCCTGTGCCCCGCTACGGAACACAGTGAACAGGAAAACCACAGAAAATCTGGCCAAGATACAGGCGGCTCGGAATCGAGTCCTGGCGATTGTTGAAAAAACTGCAAGGGTTCGAATCCAAGCCTGAGCGAGCTGTTGTACGGATAGCCAAAGACGTAGAAAGAGGTAGATATGTTGTTTGTCAATAAATCAGATTGATTTAATAAATCCCATTTTCGTCGCGTGAGGAATATATATCATATGAAATACGATTATCAATTAACTCTTGGAGTTTTCCAACGATAGTAGCACCTACAGGACGATTAATTTTTGATCCAAACTTCACTTCTTCTAGAAATCTGGTAACGCTCATAGGCGTTAAGTCGAACGTTTCTTGACTCATTTTGCCTAAACTGTATTCTGTTTGTAGTTTTACATTATTAAAGGCTCCAGTTTCATAATTTGACAGAACGTTAGGGTACAAACCATACGTTAAGTTCGGGGGATTTTCCGTAAGTATAACATCAAAGGGATTTCCTTTAGATTCGTTATCAAATACCAGGATACTAGTTGCTGCGTACTGATGGACTCTGTATTTACCGTCAAATACATTGTAGAATGCAGTGACTTCATATCCCGCTACTTCATGAACTTGGAGGTTGCCTTGATATGTATTATTAACTAGAAGTACATTATCTCCAACTATGTAATGATTTTGTTCTGGTCCTTTGAATTCATTACCATCCATTACTATTCTCTTTCCAGTTATGTTATAAGCATATCCGTAACCGGGAAAAATATTGTTTTCCAGAATAATTACCGACGCTTTCATGATGCAAGGGTTGGACGCGTCCACAATGATGCTATGACTTAGTTGAATGGTATCTTCTGCCAATGAATACTTGTGCAAGTCAGAGCAGTTGAGATATTGAATGATTTCACGTGGAGGCGCCTCCGGTGCATTTCTGTTGTTAACTATAGAATTACCTGCTGAATAAACGCAAAAAATTCCAATATTAGTTATATTTCTTAACAAAGAGATAAAAAAATTTTATTTTTGATTGCTAATACAATGAAAAGGAATAAAATACAATTTGCTGAGTATCTCAGAGGAAAATATCAAAATAGTTTTTAAAGACAATTATTACTTACATGCGTTGTTGACGAGCGTAACGAGCACAACAATAACTACTAGCTTCCCGAACATCTTCCCGATGCTCCCAATACTCGAATGCGCTTCCCACTTCGGTGGATCGGGTTTTATATGATTTATAATTAGTATATACTTACGTCATGTTTACATGAACTGAAAACAATTGTTAATTATTGATTCAAATGGTTAACTATAATTGATAACAGCTCAATATTTGACTCAGACTTGTGGGCGGTTATTCACTGTCGGTTTTCCCTAAAAAATATTTTGCACGACCCATGACGAATCATTAGATAGTGCTTATGATCGAACAATTGTTTGATATTATAATATTATAAATATTATATTCCCCTCTTGATAACTAATAAATAAAGATACTATTTAAAAAAATGTTATTTAAGATAGACACTTATAATATTCATTGTAAGGAAGAAGATATTATCTTCAAAATTACAGATGGTTGATCCTTGCACAAAAATGTCTTACTTACAATCTTATCATTAGGTCTAAGGAATATGGGGTATAAGCAATGCTCGTTTCAATCTTAAATAATATTACAATTGGCAACGGTTACCATAGCAACGGTGACCATGGCAACGGTTAAATATTAATAAGTAAAATTTGTAAAAATATTAATTAATTAAATTGTCGATAATAAACATTCTGACAGAAGCGCGTTGGATTTTCTAGTGTGTAATAAAATAAAGGCTTTAATATTCAACTTTCTTTATTATCATTATTTCAAATATTATTTATGTTACAAAACATTCATACCAATTAATACATTCAGTCTCAAAAGTGTTAGAAAATATCTTCTAATTAGTCCCTAACAAGTCTACTTAATTAGAAAAAAAAAATGGTTAGCGCATTATTTTATTTCGGGTAAGTTACAAGGATAATTCTTAAAAGAAATACGCACAAAGTAATAATATATTTTATTTTTAAGACTTAATACATAATCATTACAAACTAATAAGGACAAATTATTCACGGAGTCTGATCGATTAAACTCTTTAAACATAACCCTTCACTATTTCATAACACAAAGCATAAAGGTCTGAGGAGTTAATAGCCCCGGGCTTTTGTTCTCTTATCCTTTCAACGACATATGACACTGAGACTACTTTCGTTAAATCATACTTGGTTATGCAGATGTCGATAGCGCAATACATTTGCGAGCCTCCCAAACCATCAAAACAATGAATGAGTATAGGGGCAGCTTTCTTATCAGGCATCCTGTTCTTCAGCTTAAGATACACGTCGTCGACAAAGAAATAAAAATCCAAAAAGTGCCCGGGCTGAGGTAAGCTACCTTTCGGCCAATCGGTAAACTGATAATGAACAACCGATCGCCTCTGTTTTGACTTGAGTGTCGTCGAAGTCAGAGATAACACAGTTGCAGTGAAGTATGAATGGACTGCAATTTCTCGAGTAGTAATCTTGAACTTCCCACTTAGTACAGATTGACGCTGTGTAGAGGACCAATACTGGAAACTCTTCTCATTAAGCTTGCCTATCATCACGATTATCTCTACGTGGTTATCCCACACAGATTGCCAGAACATTTCGGAGTCTTCTTCCGCTGGATTTTTCGCACAGAGAAATTTATGCTTCGTATCATATCCATCAACGAACCTCGCTCTCGGGAGCACTTGTTTTTTCTTGGACTGAGGACCGTAGTAGAGAAATTGCAGGTAAGACAGGCAGCCTTTTATCTCCACCTCTTTGTTCTGCTCCAGTGTAGATTTCATTTCTTCTCCTTCCGTCATGAATTTTGATTGATACTCGTTTATGATGCGCGCTTTTGATTTTGGGTCTTCCATGAAACGCAGGAACTCATCAGCATTCATCCTTGGGATACAGGGTTCCGTTGTTAAGACCTTCATTGTGAAACGTCTATTATCGATGGCAACAAGTTTTAAACTAAACTTTATTCTATGGTCAAAACGGCTTTTATAGAAGCCTTGAAAAGCTGAACACTTATTTGACATCTACGTCATTTTTGTCTGGCTATTGTTAGATGTAAATAACGTTGCTATGGAATTAAGTTTTTTAATCGTTGAATTTAAAACATAAATTCCTGCATATTAATGGTTCATTAGTAATCTTAAACTTTTTTTTATTATATAAGAGATACTTCTAAAACTTTTCTAGAAAAAATACAGTAAAGTAAAAGAACCCTGTTAATTCGCTCACAAATTTATTTAAATTGTTTGTAAGCATTAAAAATTTAATAAAAATCCTACTTACAATTATCATTTCAAGTCGTTGAAAAAATCTAGCTACAACTCTGTCTTATTCCTAAGTACAATATATAATGACAGTTTTTGAAGAAAATAACTTATATATATATATATATTTCACAGATAGGTTCACATTTATTACCACTTACACACGGCCTAATTGACTAAATCACATGAAGATAGGTCTTAACTAATTGATAACACAGTTCATATAGGCATGTAGAAGTGATTGATCAAGACAGGGCAATATTGATATTTACTGTCTGGATTGACTCAACTATAAGAGAGCCTCTTCCACAAAACGTTCCCTCGAGCATATAATTAGCAGCTTATACTTCTGATCTTCATATTTTTGTTTGGCTATCTTGGTCTTTTGGTCGATTTCTTCAGAAGCCTCGTCCGTTTTTGGTTTCCTGTTCTTAAGATTGTGGACTCTCTCTTTGAGCTTCAGGACTTCCAGCCGCTAACTCTAAACGCTCTTCCGAGGAATACATCCTGATGCGTACGACTATAACGGAACTTTCAGCTGAAATAGTCACCTTGAAGATACCTGGTCTCTTATAGGCCATTAAGATGAATAATTCAAGATGTAGACAAAAAAGGTATACATAAACTGTTGTAATTATACCGAACTACCAGGCAATGTGAAACCATATAGACTCTGCAATATAAGGTTCATTTTTGCTAACTAGCAAATAATAGTTTTCAGTAAATGAATGAAAAGTTTTTTCTTTTTTTCATTCCAACATTATAGTGAACCTCATTGTAATCAGAATGAGATTATACCGAGTTCGCGTTCGAAGGTAATCTTATTACTAATTGTTGTTGTTAAGACAAATGGGACTACTGTAGTTAATTAGTTATTAACAGCAAATAAGGTCAAATTTTTTATGTTTTTGATACCCTTAAGAGATAATAAAATATGGTCGGTTATCAGCAGTGAGGTCAACAGTTCCTACATCTCACAACGCTATATCACATAACAAAAAAACCCAGTGTTAAAAGATCGGCTTTTATCTGTGTTTTTCTCGGAATTAATTTAGGCCCAAATATACAGATCAGTCCATGAGGCGATTAGGTTACGGCTTTAATTACATAGTCGATACCAATATGAATGGTTTCTATTAATTAATTAGTGTATTACGGCCATAAAGTTTGATCACAATGAGCGATAATTTTTCAAATTGGACTTTTTAACGGGAAAATAAATAATTACGGTTTTTTTTTATGAGAATTGATGGGACAAATTCCTCAAACTATGTCAATTTGCTCTAATTAACTGAAATAGGTTATTTGCATGATGTGTTTTTCATGAAAATATAGTTTCACCACCTACGCCATACTTACTCAACAATTTATTAATATTACATTAGCAACTAAGCACCCTTTTTTAAATTCAAGATCAGCTAATGTAAATTGAAACTTCATTTTAGCAAAAATAGTTGTTTTCAGACGTTACTAAATAAAACGGTTGAATCACTAATGCATACGGTGACATTGAACACGTTGATATAATCAAAAAAAAGTCATTGCGGACAAGGTGTGGTAGGATAATCTTTTCTCGTGAAGGATAAATTTCTCACGTTAAAAATAATTTCTATCTTTCCTGCTACGAAATAAGAATCATTTTCGATCGACCAAACTCCTTACCTATTGACGTTTGCATCCATGCATCCATGCATAATATGCCCTTGTCTCAAAGAACAATATATTTTTTGTAGGTATTGCACGCCTCATAAGCGAAGCGTTGAGGCTGTGCTCTATTCTCGATATTTCGAAAAAAGCAGTTTTGTCGAAACTGAAATTGATTTTTTGTTATTTATATTGCACTTACAGGTTAAAATGAGTACACTTATGTCAAGTCAAATAATTTTTCAGGCACATAATATATATTTTAATAACAATTTTTTTGATTAACATAATAAATAATAACATTAAACATAATTTTTTTTGGACGTCCGTGTATGAATGAGTGTATGTGGCAGGGAAATTGGTCGAAAAAATAATCGTACCGGAATAATTTCTTTTTAATTATCTAAAGTAATACACGACAGAATTTCTTAGTTAATATGAGCGTTCAATTTACTCTCGTTAAATTATTATTTATAAAAAACTAATGTATGTCTGTGGATTTATTTGTATTTCTATCTATATATTTTATTATAGTATTTTTTTTCCTCATCTTGGAGTTATGGCGCCACTAAACCGTAGCAGTGTTTTCTGTCTTTTTATTATTTTGCTTTCTATATTTTATTTTAATCAATTTTATTTTAAAAAATGAGATTATGAGGCGTGCACTTTTGGATTTTTCAAACTTTTTTTATACTACTGTATTTATTTTAGTTATTTTATTTTGTATTATTTAATGACGTCAGCAATAACATTTTAGGAAAAAATCCACATATAGATATTATAAATTGAATTATGCTCCCTATTTGAAACAATGTTCCATTGTTAATTAAAACCACAATAACTTAGGCATGACGCAAACAATTGACAGGTGATACATATTTTCATAAATATGTAACCTTTTCATCTTCGTTAAATATAGTAATTTAAAGCATCTCGCATTTATTGGGTGAAGGAATTCGGGGTACTCACAAATTCGATAAAGCTTCTCGCGTCCAGGTGGGTTTTCTTAAAGATCCACTAAAACCACACTTCACTGACATTATAGCACAAATAATCTAGAAAGACTGAAGCTATTTTAATCGAAAACTGCAGTCGAAAAATGGAGCGCAGGTCGTTCACCATAACTTCAAGCTTGCGCTTCGCACTCTCATAGTCTGACTTAAAAAGGTCAAGTTCACGTTCCACATGCTTCCTGTCACAGTTCTGTCTGTTTAATTCGCACTCTAAAGTTCAGATCTAATCCTTAAGGTGGTCATTTTATCGGTAATGTTGGTTGTAAAGATAGGGATAAAGATATGGGGCCAGCCATGCCTAAATTCCTTTTATATGATTCTTTGTATTACCCAAAGTCCTAACACATAATTTTTAATTATCCTAAAATTCCCTAAAAACATTGTTAAAAACAGGATGCAAAAAAAACTTCGAGATAATTTTTTCCTCATTATTAATATAATAATCTAAATGTAGAGTTAATTGATTGGCGTCATTTTCAAGCGCAATACTGAAATCAATACATAAAATCAATACCGAAACTATCGAAATACGTCCTACTCTATGAAATATCCTACGTAATTCCGATTCAGTTATCAATCTCTATGGCGTGAAAAATGACCATTAATATTTCATAACATTGTGGAGCAAACCTATAAACATGTCCAGCTAAATGAAAAAATTCACATTTAGTACCTAACCACACTCGGGACTAGGACTCTTATCCTGAAAGCCTAACTTTCTAAAAATGGGCGCAAAATTAACTAAAAAAAATTCCTTCGCTAAAAACTGTGAACAACTCATTGAAGAATCGAGGCTGGCTCACATACTGAAAGAAGAACACCATCAAATAGTGCAAGAAAACGTCCCCTACTCCTGCTACGAAGTATTGAAGCTTAAAAACTGGTCAAAATGTAGATACTGGAACACATCCATCTTCGACCGCAATCGGGTGATCCTCAAGACAGAAGACGGAGGAAGTGACTTCATTAATGCCAGCTACGTCGACGGTCACAATGCTAAGGGAAGGTTCATATGCACCCAGGCACCACTCGAAGAGACAGCTAACGATTTTTGGCAGATGATATTCTCCCATCAAGTCCGGGTAATTGTCATGCTGACCAGAATAATGGAAAAAGGACGTGAGGCTTGTTACCCGTACTGGAACCCCAAAAAGCGGGGAAAAGCTGTCCATGGCAAGTTCACAATCAAAACTCTGAAAATCAAGTCCTTCCGTTACTACGCGGTGACTAATTTACAAGTAACAGACAATACTGGAGCTTCATTAGACGTCCAGCATTTCGCCTACACCGACTGGCCCCATAACAGCCTTCCTCGGAATCCTTCAAAGTTTCTGGACTTCGTTCTCGCGGTCAGAGAGGCTCAATTAACGGCAGATGTGGATAACAAGGGTAAAAACATCCCTCCTATAGTGGTTCACTGCAGCGCCGGTTTGAATCGTACTGGGGCTTTTTGTGCTATTGATGTCAGTTTGTCTCTATACAACGAGAGAGCAACGATTAGCCTTTCATCGATAGTGCGTAATCTGCGTAAGCAAAGGCATAATTGTTTGTCTTTACCTCAATACTATGTCTTCTGCTACTTAATTGTCTTGATATATGCTAAGTTAGTTGCTGATAAGTATTAGTCTAGATGTTATGTTATATAATTGTAATTTATCTAGTTTTAAGTTTTTTGTAGAGCATTCAAAATATTTTTATAGGTAGCTAACTTTAAATAAAGTTTATTTTGTGTTAATACTCTGCTTTTTTTCAATTAATGTCCCTTAGTAACCACTTTTTAGGTATTGAATTGCAAATTAGAATATTGGAATTAAATTTGGTACTTGCAATTAAATTAAGAATAAAGTAGCGACCGCAATAACTTGTTATAAATTAGCGGATTTAGTATTCCGGGGTGACAATTTACATATGTGCTCTTAACTTGCGTCACCCTGTCACAGGGCATTAGGTACCAAGTGAGTTGCCTAAATAAATCGTTATTAAGCCCTAACCTGCTATTTTATCATAGGGTTGCAAGTTAACAGTCGAACTTTTGACTACTTACTTACATCTAGACGGTATAAAAATAGATATAGTATGACGCGTCAGAAAGAAATATTGTTTAGGGATGCCCAGTCTAATAGACAAAGCCAAGTTTTATACTCATTTGGCGCGCGCCAATCAGAATCCGTCTTTGGATTTTTTATGCTAATTTATACAACAGCCGTCCATGAGGTGATTATAATATATGGTTGTCTGGCAGTCGTTAACTATTATTAACTAACCGGTTGTTAAGATTCCGTCTAAACATAAGGCGCCATTAGATGTTTATACCTACCAAAATGTATCATTCGGTAAGCGCTAACCATGTTTGATCATTGTATTTATTATGTTAATTTAAACAAATCATATGTATTACGTGGAATTCGTAACTGCTATTATAGCTTTGGAAAAGCCGAATTTTTTTGGGCATCAATAAACTATAAAAATTTAACTGTAAATGGTTTTATATTTGCAGATCATTTCTAGAATAATTTATGCGGAGCACGTGTTAAGTACACGTAATATTTTTTCATTGTCTGGATGGTTTGTGTACATATTTAGAAGACTTACATCATTTTATACAAGGAAAATAACATGTTATTGCTGTAGCTAGGATTGGATTTCCCCACGCCTACTAGGCGTTGTTTCTAAACATAACGCCCCTATTGTTCTTACATTACATTTAATTATTTTGCCTCGAATTAAATACGATATATTAAATATTTTAGTATCCTATATTCCTTGATTATCTGTTCAGAATTTTAATTCAAAGTTTAAAAAGCTATAGACTTTTATTATCAGTTTATATGAAAATTAACAATCTCTATCTTATTATCATTAGCTGCATCAGTGTTAAAATTATATTTCTATTAAATTAATCCTACTATTGTATGTTAGACTTCTCTTTCGAATTAACGGTTCATAGAGATTAAAAAAAAAATTTTTTATTTGACTAAAAATTTATAGAATAAATATATAGATAAGTTTAATTAAAATTTTTTTTCATTCTTTCTGTCTTGTATTAGTTGTGCAAAGAGTATATATATATATATATATATATATATATATATATATAATATATAATATATAATAAAATTAAATGCAATTGCTGTTTTATCTTTTATCATCCTTTCAATAACAATATCGAAAATTATCAACAAGACACTTTATTTATTACGCTCAAATCAACTTTAATATTTTACGCTGTTAATTTTGTCCTGATTAATCAGATTAATTTGTTAATCATCTTTTATCACGACAATATAAAGAATAATTTATGAATAAATTATATCACTACTACAGTAAACTTCCGCATATCCGTATGCCATGCATTCAAATAAAATCTATCCACTTTGTCGATTTTACTATTCTAAAAAAAAATGATTAACACGAAATTCGACAATGTTACAAAAATAGAATAAAATATGATCCATCCGGATAAACGGAAGTTAACTATATATTTTATTGTATTAAGAATAAAGCAAAATTCGGCGGTAGAGAAAATTATAACCATTATTTGTATTAATAAAAATTGTAACTATTTTATTTAATTGATACTAATACAAAATTACGAGGAGATCTTCTCGGGTCAAACTCAGCTTTAAGTAACGGTTTCAAATGATGTTCAGAAAGGAACAGGAACCTGTCCAAGAGAACAGCCGTTTCAACTAATGGCGCCAACATCATCCGTAGAGCCTCGAAAGCAACAACCTCCTGCCATCTATCCAAGTGCTTTCTAACTTCCTCCCAGTTATAATCACTTTCGAGTATTTTTTTATCATCATCAAATTTAGCAGTCGCTAATTCACAATACCTAAAAACATAATAGATTTTATTATTTTACAATAATAAAAAAAAAAATATTATTAAACTCACCTTTGAAATGTCATATGTTCATTGACTTTAACACTATTAACACGGCCATGACGCATTATTAAACCGGCTTTTTTAATCAATAACATCTCCAACATACCTCGATAAGCGTGTACTTTCAAATTATTATAATCACCGGTTTTCATTTTATCACAATAATTTTCTACTGCATGACAGGCTACTTCTAATGCCGCATAACTTAGGTAATTATTGCTTTTACTTCTCAAATAATTACTCAATGGATAACCCAATGAATTTCTTTCCCCGCTATTATACAAAAAAAAAAAAAAAAAAAAAAAAAGATGTTATGAATTAAAATAAATCATTCTACAACTAAATCTAGCCCTCTAAAAAATTCTCGACTTACCTAGTAGTCAATTTCATGTAACAACACCCTACAATAGTGATAAATTTAACATTTGGCTGCTTAACATAGAGCTTCAACAACGTAACTGCTAGATCGCCACAAGGATGTAGCCCGATGAACCCAAAGCCTTCTTCAATAGACTTCCTCCCAAAAGTACTTTCAAAAATCTCATTAATATTTCCAATCAAGCTTTCATTGCTCGAGTCCTCTTGACAGAGTTTTGCGCACAAATGATACGAAGAGCGTGAATCAAAATCCGGCAGATGTTTTTTTATCGTTACCAAATATTCAGCGTCATACTTTTTCGCCAAATCGGACAGCTCCTTTGTTTGCTCGACACATATTACAGATAAATTGTACTTGTAGGACAATTGTCGCGCTAAATGCCCCATTCCTGCTCCAGTGTCGACAATGCACTTGCAATTCGCTAAATAACAACATTTAGCACAAATCTAATTGAAGAAATAAATATTTAGCGTATAATTTTACCAAAAATAAGGTAATTATTTACAATAATTTATAATAATTACCTCGGAAAATTTATCAATTTCATATCTTTTTTTTATTTTTATATGTTTAGTAAATAAATTCTTGTGTCTGCAAGCTAAATCATTCTTTGGAATTTTAAAATCTGAATTTTCTAGCTTGCGATAATTCCATTGGGCGCCAGAACAGACAAATTTAGTTTCAGCATCGCTGATAGGATTGCGATCAATTGTCAGTAATTTTATCGATTGCTTTAACGCAATCAACGATAGCGGCCATACTTTCTTACTGCGAAAATTTCCAATTAACTTTTATTCCTACAAAGTATACAATAATAATAATAATAATAATAATAATAATAATAATTAGCAACATCACACCTTTGAAGCTCATCGAGCATCCACGAGCCCAACTCTTGTATGGAAATGGTTTTGAAAAAATTTCTCCACGAGCTTGGCAACTTCGACCACAAATCATCTTGATAAAAGTCCTGAATATTAGACATCAAACATTGTAATTACAAATGAACACAACTTTAGATTAGATATTCTATATATTCTAACCAGTTAATATCTGATTACATAAAGACAACCGTTGGATTAAGTACTTGTCTATTAAATATAAAAATTATGTGGAGGTATTATATGTGTGTAACTTTCATTTCCTAGACTAACATTGATGATAATTTTAAAAATTACCGCGGCGCTATTTATGGTTCGTAATTAAACCGCCCTCGCGCTGCTGTCGCCAGCTTGCATAAACAAACAGAACCTGTTTGTCACACTTGGACACTTGAAACTCCAAAGATTTAATTTAATTATTTTAAATAAGAAATAATTGTTAAACTTACAATGATGTAAGCGTCGAGAATCCAGCCGTGAATTTTAAAAATTTCAAAAATATTATCCACTACCCTTCTCACACCTAGACAAACTTTGCACGTGCACATGATCGTTACTTTAGCAAAATACCAGACATGGCGGCTATAGACGTGTGTATAGTCTTCATACTTAACTCCCATTACTGAATCCCGCAAACATTCAAATTTCTTTTCCGGTTTTCTTATTGTAAAAAATTATTCAAATTATTAAAACACGCAAAATAAATTCTTAGAAGTGTAATAATAATAAATAAATTTATTCAGCAAATTTTTCTTCCTCGATCCAATTAAATGGTAATTATAATTCGCGGGTGATACGTAAAATTAATATTTAATTTGAATTATTAGCCGATGTTATATTATTCAGACATTAAATGTAGTACAATCTGTGACTTGTTTTTTTAATGACTTATCACCAGTGAAAGTATATAAAATAAATCGTTGTGAATGTCTTTCATACGGATGAGCATATTTTTTATTTAGCTTAAACCTGTTTTCTCTTACATTATCGACGTTTTAAAAAAAACGTATTATTTACTCGAAGAATAAGAAATAGCGCACAAATGGCAATTATTGGTAATAAAAATCTTTCAAAGTCCAATAGGAATAATTGATCAATCTTGATTAAAAATCTATAAATGTTTGGTTGATCGAGTGGAATAAACCCCGCGGAATTGAAGGATATTAAAGATTTTAATCTTTGTTCTTAATTGGTTAATGAGTTAATAAAATATTTACAGAACCTATGAAACTCGTCTATTTTATTGATTAATGATGAAACGTAGTACAGTTTCTGCGTTCTACTTTGCAACACTTTCACTCTTCACCAGTTACGTTATCCTCGTTTAGTGTATAAATGCAGCATGCCTCCTACAAATTCATACATGATCCAATAATTAAATCTTGAGTTTATTTAATTTTTACTTTTTTCATTAACACATCACATTCCAGTGAGTTAAGCTTACAAAATAACCTGAAAGTTTATAATTAATCTATTTACTTTCATTTTTAAAAATTAAAAACACAATTTTAAACCAAAATTTTATTTATTAACAAAATTTTTATTACTTCAATAAAAAATTTTAATTTTATCGAGATTTTTGATTATAAAAATTTTTCCCACAATAAAAAAATTCCGAGAGATAAATTGAGGAATTCTTTGATAAAAAATTCAAAAAAAATTTTTTTCTCATCATGAATAGAGAGTAAAAGTAAAATTTGAAAGATAAATGAATTTTTAACGATATAATTTTTATTTAGACATTAATTTAAATTGCTCTTATTAGTCTTCCGACTTAAAAATAAACACCAGAAAGATAAATTTGATATAATTACTTAACACAAAGTTATAATTTTAAAATTATCTCATCCACTAGCCAGCATACAACACACCGCTTTTATATGTCTAATTAAAAAAATAGTTTCATTATCATCCTCACATTTGAGATGGGAAATGAATATTTGGATCTCTTACGCCAGAATAAGTGAAAGTTTATACAAACCAAGTAGGCCGCGCGTCTTCAATCCCTACCGTGTTTGAACGTTCGCCAAATGCTCACACACTCAATGTCGGTTTAATGTTATATTACAGCTGTATATGTACCTACGCTAAGTAGTACTGGTACTATAAGAAGAAGCCATCCAGCCAGCGGCCTTCACAGCCTTCATAATCCTTACAAGTAAAAGCGAATAGCGTACAAATACAAATAAAAGTCATCCTATAAAACGCTGACGCTCAAATTCCACCGGAAAAATACCTCAATTTTTTAAACACACATTTCACTGTGAATCATGATAATTCATTCATTTCCTCTTAGTATATAATATAATTATATCGCCTTCATCTTCATATTTTATTCATATGAATCCGTGTGTCGGGATCGGGCTTAGCTCGGACCTCGGCCATACCAAAAAAAAATAAATTTCACCTTTACCTTTCGATCCAAACCTCGTTACTCATCTCAATCAAATCTAATAATAATTATCAAGCAATTACATTACCATAAATAAAATATTTGAATTGCATTACTGTGTTTAGAGAACAAAACTAAAAAGTAAATTACAGCACTCGAACGTACTACTTTAATTTAATTGATAGTTTTTTTTTTTTTTTCTCAGAAGCCTCTCTGCCTTTATAACTGTTATTTTTGAATTGTTTAATCGTACAATTAGCCGTACGGTACGGGTGAGAGGTGAAGAAAATTACTGTACGGGCTACACTTGTATTAGCTCCACATGAAAACCTCAGTGTTAGTTTTATCCACTTTACCTTTAAACTAACGCACACTTAATTATGGACTAGTTTAAATCGCAATTATATCAGACTATCTTTTAATCTTTATTTTTGAAATACTTTCGCATTTTTATTGCCCATTTATTTTCGTTTGTTTGCTTTATTTATTTCATTAACTTTCCACCTTTTTGCCAGATCTTATCGTCCTATTTATTTTTTACCTTATATATGATAAATAATAATAATATTATTCACAATAAATTTAAAAGTTAATAGTTATGTGAGAGGGTGAAAATTCTAGTCTAGAAATTTTAGCTTGAGGGTTAAAGATACGGCAGGTGATAAGGACATTTTTTATAGAAAATTTTATCCTTTATACAACAAAGGATTCTTATAATTTTTTTTTATCTTCAATATTTAATCTAGAATTAGAATTTTAAACTTTTAAAAACTACGGATAAATTCTATAACTTGATTTTTGAATTTTAAATTCAAATTCTGAAAAAATAAAGAGAATTTTAATTCAAAAGTTAAGCAATAAAAATTTGATTAAATTAACTAATTTTTTACTTTTTAAATATTATTAATAATAATAATACTTAATGAAAAATGACTGAGAGCATATAAATTAAAAAAGGAAGGTATATCTGAAGAAAATATTGGAATTTTTGTCGGCGAATGACAAAAATAAAAATAGAATTAAAATGTTAATTTAAAAGATGGGACGAGAAAGTATTTTCAATAAAAGAAAAATCGTATAAATTAATTTTTGATTCATAGAGCCTAAATATTTAAAAAGAAAATATTTAAAAGCTTGTGTACTTAATAATAATTTTTAAAAAATAAAAGTCAGAATTTCGGCACGGTAGGATACGAATCACACCCTCGGGCAATCGGTATTTCTTATAAACGACTCTTCCTGGACTGGAAAGTATGTACTCTCTCCTGAGGTCACCCGCCTGCAGCGCGTACATATATATAAATATACACTATAAGCGTATATATATTTATACATATATATATATATATATATATTGTCATCCTCATCATTATTTCAATGATACTTGACCACACGTTTTTCCCAAACAATATACACACTTATTGTCAAATAGAAAGTGAATTTAAAATTAAAATATTATTTTAAGCTTCTCTCGAAATAAATCTATCAGCATACACCGATTAGCTTTAAACTCTACTTACCACACACCGTCAATCTAAAACCTCTAACAAAACAAATTACAATTACAATAAAACTAAATAATAAATAAATCGAAAGTGACATCCTATCCGAGATCGGTCTGAGGTTAAAACACGGTAATACTTTTCCCTCAAGATAAATCATCATCTCTCCTCCTAACACCTATACTTATTATTATTAAATGGATAAAGTGTAAAAGCGTATATAAATTTAAAATAAAAAAATTTCTAAATCATCTTACTTAAAATTACAACACTGGCCTATAATCCGTAATCTGTAATCTAATGTGTAAAGTGTAAGGTGTAATGCGTAATGTAATCTAGTGTTCTTTCTTAACTAATAAAGAATGTACATTTTAATAAGTTGGATCATAAGTACAAACTTTTAATAAACAACCAACACATGGAACACAACAACCAAAGGCAGTGTAATAAAAGGTGAATAGAGGAAGGAAGAAAAAACAGTGATAACATCATTCACTAACCAGAGAAAGGTATCGCGAGACGTCTGCAATATTAGAGAGGAAGCATCGGACACACGATAGTAGTGGGAAGAATTATTCCAGACCAGGGAGAAGTGGACTCAGTAGACCGATCACTTCTCAGTCCTCAGTTCCTTCACGCCGCTTGTCTCGCTCGACATCCTCCAAAAAACGCGTACCGGTGCTTCTAATATGGTTTTTTAATGTTCGATTTTAGTTGTGATAAATTGAGTTAGTTTTTTTTTTTTTTTTTTACTCTATTCAGTGATTTTTTGTTTAACAACATGCGACTCTCAGTGGTAATTATTTTAATGTTTTAACTAAGAATTTTTAACTAAAATTATTACCGTATATTCTTGATTAGAAACTAAAAAAAGCAAAGAGACAATAATAGTAATGGTAATACGATGATACACATTAGAAACGTATAAAAGAAACTTATTTAATAAATTCTTGACACGACTTAACGTAAGACCAATAGAATCGTCTCTAACGCGGTTTCTCCATATTCGGTACACTTGCATTACATCGAAAAGCTATTTTTTACATCAGTACATTCTATTAAACGCATAGAAGTAATCGAGTACCGAGTAATGAGTTTCTCATCAAGGATATCTTCTTTTTGCGATTTACTTTCAAAATATTAGGTCATAGACTTAAACAACAAATCAAAATAATTATACGAATTTTTAGATGGTGATCGCGATCATGGTCGCTGTCGCGATCGTAGCCGGGGCCGAAGATAAGAACCGTGGAAAACGGCAACAAGTGTACTTCACAAGAAGGGCAGGCAGACCACCACCTTATGCGGTGCAAATGGAGCCGATAGTCCAATACTCCCAGCGCGACCCGCTTTACAACCCCCTGGCAAGCTCCAAGAGCGACGACGATTTCTACCACGACGAAACACTGGGTCACCCCCCGGGTTCTTATGGGTCAGACCCTGAGCCGATTATCGAGATAATCATCAAGGAGTCGAACGAATCCTTGCCGACCTCTCCTCCGCCGGTTTTGCCAGCTACCAAGCCTACAAAGGAGCCCATACAGGTGTTTTACGTAAAGTACGAGAAGAAAGACCAGGGGAACGGCAAGTCCAAAGTTGTCTACGAGAAACCAGTACCCGCTCTGACGCCCCACGAAGACCACGAAGAAATTAAGTCCGACAATCAGTTGACCGAAAAAACTGAGTACGTCACTCAGAGTCCGCTGCTCAGCGAGCCGTCGACGACTTTGAGGGCGATTATCAGGCCCGATAGTGAAGTTTACCACTCTGACGGCAGTGGGATCAAGATAACTTTCGGCTCTGATAAACTCCCGCCCAATAATCATAACAAGAGAAGTGATAGGGACAATCCCAATGCTCACCCTCCGTTGTACTTAAATTCGTTTTCTCCTTCACCGGCAATTTCGCCTAATAAGAGGCCGGTCGGTCAGTTTCCGGCGATTCAATCAAATCATCGGTTGCCGCAGTCTCCTGTAACATTTCCTCAGCAGAGAATAACTTCGTTTCCCCAACATCAATATCAACAGCAACAACAGCAGCAGCAGCAGCAGCAGCAGCAGCAGCAACAACTCCCACCGAATTTCTCGCAGCCTCAATTCCAATCACCGCCGCTAATTAATGTGCAACGCCAGCAACAAAGACCGGCTATTACTATTCAAGGCCTGCCGGAAGTTCAGCAGCGATTTACTTTTCAATCGTTCGGCTCTCCAGCACACGGTATCAGAATAAATCATCCACAACAACCAGGCTTCCCACCGGCTGTTTCTGTTTCACATCAGAGTTTGCATTTGCAAAATCAGCCCCACTTTTCTGCCGGACAGAGTTACTCCAATAACGAGCAATTGCAGTCGCAGCAGAGGTACCAGCAGCAACAAAATCACCACCAGTTGATTTACAAACAGGAACAGGATAAGAAGTATCAGGAGTTGAAACAAAGGGACCACTTTCGGCAGCAAGAACTTCAGAGGCAGCAGGAGCAGCAAAGACAGCAGGAGCAGCAACGACAACAAGAACAGCAACGACAGCAAGAACAACAGTTCCAAGAAAGACAGAGGCAACAGCTTGAACAGCAGAGGCTCAAACAGCAGGAGACCAAAATTAGAGAGTTTAATCAACAGCAAGTTAATTACAACAGAGTTCAGCAGCATCAACAGCAGCTAAGACAACAACAACAGAATATTCAACAACAGCAGCAGCAGCAAATTCAACAGCAACAAGAAAAACAGTCGGAAATTTTGAGAGCTGTGCCAAAATTAGAACAGCATTATGCAATAAGAGAAAATCCTCTTCATCCAGGGCCTTTTCCACCTAATCCACAACAAATACATCCAACGCAGTACTCTCAGACAACTCAAAACAGCTTTTCGACTCGCCAACAACCTACCGCAATAACTATTCAGAAGCAAACACTGCTAAGTCACACAAGTGGTTACGTTCCCAAGACAAACAGCCAAACCCCAGCTCCAAAGTTCCCTAATCAAAGTCAAAAGGATGGATTTAACTTTGGTCAAAACATCCAGTCTCAGCAGTCTTCGTCTCAGTATCAGTCTATCTGGAGCCAGCCTATCATCAAAGATCCTAAGCAGAAAATCTTCGCGACTCCTCTGCCAAAAATCGAACACTCGCTCGGACCGTCAATCCCAAAATTCGCAGCAGCTTTTCCTTCGTCTCAGCCTACGCCCACAACTCCCACAACGACCACAACTCAACCCACCACAGCAGCTCCAACCACAACGACGCCCAGCCCGAAAAACGAGGCAAAAATCCAGCAGAACATTGCGAATTTGCCGGATGAAGTGCCGGACGATATTAGAGATCAGTTGTTAAGTTCTGGAATCTTGGGAAACGCGGATATTCAAGTTCTTGATTACGACAAGGTCGGAGATATCCCGATCGAGAATTTGCCGCCTGAGGCGCTCGCCAATTTCTACGGTGCCGGAGGTGGTGCTGCAGTGTCTGCCAGCGCGCCGATTCCGTCGATCGCTAAGAAACCCAAGATTATTGATGATGGAAACACCAGTAATAACAAAAATAGTTATAATAATAATAATAATAATAATAATAACAACAACAATGTCGTGATAAAACCTAACAAGGCGGTGACAACCACCACCAAAGTTGAACAGGCTACACTTAAGCCCGGAGGTGTGGAAATGAAAGTAGTACACTTCGACCCCAATACGGCACAAGGCCAGGCTATTGCAGATCAGCACATACGAGATGACGCTACTCATCTCAAACCGGTAAACGTCGTTGCTTCTGGTGATGATAACACCCAGTACAATCGGTACTTGCCGCTGAAAGTAAGCGGGGCGTCTTTTCCGATCCCCGATGTTCCGGAATTGAAGGACCGGAAAATATCGAGCGTCGTCGTTCTCGCTCCAGTCGACTACAACTTTCGCGACGAAGAACAGAGATTCGGGAAAAAAATAAGCGAGCCCATGCCTGCTAAATTTTTGGCTGGAGACACCTTGAAGCAGTTGATTAGAAAACCCACCGCGGAAAACTACAAAAAGTGGCTGGAGCAAGAAAGCCAGACCGAGCCCCAGAAGCAGTCGGTCGTCTTATTGGTAACGACGTAAGATTTATTCAATTAGTTTTCCTCTTAGTGCGCTTCATGCTTGATTTGGATCTTTCGTTTAAATTAATTGGCTAATTAATTTTTTTTTACTTACTTCCAGGCCGAAAAATCAAAGCAAAGGAGATAAAGAAATATTCATGTACGATGTCAGCACCCAGGCGGTCAGCAAGCTGTCCGGAGATTTGTCTTCGGCGTTCGTCGATGCTGCTGAAAGCAATTCTGAAAGTCCCGAGTCTATTGACGATTCGTCTTTTACATCTTGATTTGGATTGGCATAATCTGAAATAGCGTGTAAAAGATACATAATAATTATTTATCCTGACAACTGACGTTGAATGGCCATTGAATAGTAATTGAGACACATGTTAAACTCACCGGATTCATTTATTTAGCCATTCGAGTACAATGAGAGCTTGTCAATGTCTACTAGACATTTTATTATCCGCGATATTTTTAAATATTATTACCAAGTATCTGTAATTGAATGGAAAGGCGATTAACACACCACGCCATTTAATGTCCCAGTCTCTATTCCTCTTTACTTATGTAGATATTTTTCATTTCTATTAATACTTATTTTAATTATTAAATATGTATATACGCTTAACGATTTTATACGATATTTTTTTTACAAAATAAAGCTATTTTTTCATATAAATTTATTGAATCAAAATTAACAGACATTTGTCAATTTTTTCCACTTTTATGATAGCTAAATTATTTTTATAAAATTACAAGTGCAAATTTTTCTTTTTATTATTCATTTGTAATTAAAATTTTTTAAATTGACAGATGTCTGCTAGCTTTAGTAGTATTTAAATTATTCATTTTTCCTATCATACTCTAATTTTTTTTTTTTTCATATAATTTTATAGTAATTAAATTTTAATGAAAAAATTCCACATGTGAAAATTAATAAAAATTTCAATGAAAATTTTAAGTTTGCCATTATTTAAAAATTTTTTTCATTAAAAAAAAATAATTATTTGTAAAAAACTAAGTGTAATTTTTAAAAAAGTATTTTTTTTTTTTCAATTTAATACTTTAATAATATAAATAAAGTTAGTCGACATTTTTGATTTTGCTTAATTTATTAAATTAGATTTAAAAAATATTTTTAAAAAATTGCATTTATAGTTTTTGAAGTTTTTTACAAATGATAAAAATTTTCTTTAATAAAAAAATTATAAAAATTTTTAGAAATCGGCTAACTTTATTTTCATACTTTAATATTATAAAATTTTTGAAAGCATTTTTATAAGTGTAATTTATTTGTTACAAGAACTCAAAAAATCAACAGCTGACCAACTTAAACTTTTACAGACCTTCTGACAGCTGATTAAAAGTGTTCTTTGTGTTGGTAACGCAACAGCTGCTGCAATACAGCCTTCACTCTCCGCACTCTTCGTGCGCAGTTGCAGTAAAGGTCTTTTAACACCAAAAAATTTATTTCTAATAATAGTAAATCATTAAATAATTAATATTAATTAAATTTATAGTAAGTGAATTATTCCAAAAAAATTTTTAAATAATTTTCTAAATAAATTACTTTGTAAATTTTATTTGGTTAATTATTTGAATTAAATTCTGTAAATGTATTTAGACCTTTAAACATTACCGACAGTCGCCGAAAGTGCCCGAAGCAATTGAATGACGTCACGACCCAAGGGAGAAAGATAAAAGAATAAAAAGTGTAATTTATTGTAGTGTCGAAAAAAAAGTATATATATAAATCTTTACACGATTAAAGGATCGTGCGTTTAAAAAATAAATATTTAAATAATAAACCATGGCATACGCTTATTTGTTCAAGTACATTATAATCGGCGATACAGGTAATTATTTATTATTTGTATAAATCAAAAAAATATGTAATCCGTTATTATCGTAAACATAAAATGGTTGATAGATTTTCTTAAGTTGCTTTTACGCCTGGTGTGACAGCTATGTTTTCATCAGGGCTTACGTATTAAAAACTTTCTTTAAGGATATTTTATTTTTCTCCATCTGAATTATGGTAATTGCTCATTACAAATAATTGTGGCATTCATTAAAAATTACATATATACTTTTCAAATTGTTATTAACACTGACATCTTTTTGTTTGCTTCATTAAATCATTAGCATAAATATTGATACAGTTACAAAAAATTTATTATGACTCACTCTATTGTCTATTGTCATTAGAGCGTAGTAATGTTTTTATTTTTTTATTTTATTTTAATTGAAAATAGGAATTCATGTTACAGATGTTTTATTTTTGTTTGTTCAAGACTAATCTATGTTTTTATTTTGGTTCATGTTACAGGAGTTGGTAAATCATGTCTTTTGTTACAATTCACTGACAAACGTTTCCAGCCAGTCCATGACTTGACAATTGGAGTTGAATTTGGAGCTCGTATGATTACTATTGATGGCAAACAGATTAAATTACAAATTTGGGATACGGTAATCATTTTTTTTTTTTTTATAATTTTTTAATTATAATCTATATTATTAAGAGAATAAGAAAATTTTTGTATCAAGGATAGTCATATGATAAAAAGGTTTCTCTATCTTTAGATACATAATTAAAAAATGACCTTGTATCTTGTAAACTATTGACATTTTTAAATATATAAGCTCATCCTGATGTTACACTCATCGAGACCTTTCATTTGAGTACCCACATCAATTTTTCATATATTTTATATATTTATAAATATGTATATATATATATATATATATATATATAATAAAAAATA
>CAJNRD030001120.1:19225034-19293554 GCA_905319865.3 Cotesia congregata
ATTTTTTTTTTTTTTTTTTTTTTTTAATTAATCCATAATTCGATGAGCGTGTAATTAAATATAATTAAATCTTATAACAATAATAAAATTAAATATAAAGGACGCGAGATTAAATAAATTGAGTAAATTTAAATATAATTAAAGTCTAATAATACATTTTAATATTATTACAGGTCATTTAATCAATACATCAATTTATATTGATCTGAAATTTAATTACAATAAATTATTTTTCTTATTTCAATCAATTACAATTAAGCTTTTTAATTTTTTTAATTTTAATAAATACTTTCGATAAAATATTAACTCGCGGTCCTTTATATTGAAATAATAAAAAAATAAAGTACAAAAGTGAACTTAATTTCTTTTAATAGATATAAATATTTACAATTATTCTTTACGCGTTAGAGTACTTTTTTTAACGTCATTAATATTGAATTTCGTTAGTATTTAACATAGGACTCTGTATTTAGTTTATATTTATAATTAATAATTAATATTGTAATGATAATTTTTATCTTTAATTTAATAACTAAACCCCCGCAAAAGTTACGGGAGAAACAAAACAATTTTATTATATTAATTATAATTAGTTTTTGACATTCAATTTAAATTATTTTTTCGTTCTATATATATGACAATATGACAACTCAATTATTTAGTGATAATAATGGACAAATTTTTGATGAAAATGCTTATCGCACTAAAAGGGTACTGGCTATTATCAACGCCAGTATCAACTCTCCTAATGTCCGTTCTCCCCCGGACGACGTTTTACGGCGTAGAATTGCCGCCATTTTGTCACCTGAAAAATTTACAATTTATTTTATAACTTATATTTTTATCAAATTCTTTTATTTAATTTATTATTAAATAGCGCTTCGTAAAAAAAATTTTTCTAAAATCAAGATCAAGTTCTTCAAAATTATTTAGGAGATTCAAGATATTATTTTTTTTTTTTTGTGTAGATTTATTTAAAAAATCTAGAATATTTAATATTATTTAAATTTTCAACTTTAAAGCTTGTAAAAAATCAAAAAGTCCATAAGTTAGAGCTTCAATTAAAGATAAAGCCTTTATTGATGATTTTTTCTAAATTTTTTTGAGTCTCAAAATAAATAAAAAAAAAATCACCCACAACTTTGAAACTAATTGACCGATTTTGCTCATCTTCAAACTTGATCTCGGTATTGATTCATAGAATAAGCTCACAAAATTGTATAAATATCGGTTGAGAACTTTGAGCGCAATCCTGCTTACATATCGCAGATTTTAAATAAAACTACCTTAAGCGAAAAAACCTGAAAAATAACTTTATAAAAAAAGAAAAATCCATTTTTAGACTAAATTTTTCGAGCGTAAAATTGCTGCGGTATTAACATTAAATAAAATAAAAATAATACTTCAATTTTCTTCATTTTTAATTGCTCTGATGTATAAAATTTAATTCAATTAAATGTTCAAAAAAATAAAAAAAGTCTTGTTAATATTTTATTTAAAATTTTCTACAAACAATATATTTTTTTTTGTATAAAAATAAACCCCCAGTTGGTAACATTAGAGATTTTAAAAAGAACTTCAATAAAAGCGAAACTACTGTTAAAACCGAAGCGTATACAATTTATAAATTTAGTTTATAGGTTTTAGTTTGATCGGTTGGAGAATACTATCCTCTTTGAAAGTACGTTTTATTTTAGGATTCAAGTACAAATTCGATGAGCTACCAGCTACTAGGTTCACCTTGGACTTTATTTTAAAGCTCTTCATAAACAGAGGGCCATTTTTAACGTTAAATTTAGAAATCTAAACAATCAAAGATACATTTTATTTTTTTCCGACAAGTAAATTAATTTCTGTAAATAAAAAAAAATAATAAAATTTATTTCTTCAGTATTGTTTTTATAAAAAATTCATTGAAAGTTTAGAGATTTAGTCGGTAGTGTGTATTTGAAAATAATTTACGTAATATAATATTGTGAGAATGAGATTACAATGCAGCGAGTGATAAGTAGTTGAAAGTAGTTTAAAGTAATCGGAAATTCAAAACTAAATGTTGGGAGTAACTACTTTATAGGTACTACTAATACGACTAGCTCGTCTGACCGCCGACTAAAATTTTAGTATGCACACCGAAAGTTTAATTCGGTTTAATAGTTTTGTTTTATTTTAAACGGATTTATTTTTAAACAAAAAATTATTTTATAAATAAAGAACTACTGATCGTATTTTAATTTTTTTATACTTTTAAATTTTTTTTTCAGGAAAATTCCTTAATTTTAGAGAAAAAAATAAGTCATAATTAAGCGATCGGTTGATTATGATTAAATCAATACCGAATAATAGAAATAGAATTTTCCGGCTCAGGTCTATCGGTCTATTGATCGAGAGTAAAGTCGGCAGAAAGGGTATCGAGTGTCAATTAATTATTATCTATATTACATTGAAATTGCCGAGCAAGTCCTTTATTTCCCTCTAATTAGACTATTTGCTCTAGTGAGCTTTTAAATTTATTTTATTGTCAAACGAAATTTCTAATTTCTTTGATGGTCGAGTGACCTGCGGGCGTATTAGATCGGAAATTTTAAATAATCTATTCAATTTTGATTAAATTACTTGTTTAAAAAAAATTGTTTGTATTTTATGATAAAATAAAGATATTTGTTAGGAAAAATTTTATTCATAGAATTTTACGCCTCGAATCATAAAGAAAATGAAATTGAGGCGGATAATTTAGGTCTGAAATTATTTAGGCCTTAGGAGGGTTAATGCAGAGTTGAGATATCGCTGAGGATGAATTTAACTATTTATGTCATCGTTAAAATATTAATATTTATAAATAATTACCAACTTTGTTTTTATCGGCGTTTAAAATTTAATTTTCGGAATTTAATAATTTTTTTATTTAATTAAAAAATTTTATTTTTATTTGTAAATTGTTTTTTAGAGATAAAAAAAAATGTTTTCTATTCAATTTTAATTGAAAGAATAAAAAAGGGTAAAATAATAAATAAACTCATTTTTTTAATAAATAAATAATTGATAAAATTGTGAAAAATATTAAAAAGGATTTTTTTAAACAATGTTGGGTGGAAAAAATTGTAAAAAATCAAGTGCAAAAAGTTATATAAAACAAATAATTAAAAAAATTGATTGAAGCAAACAAAAAAATAAAAAAAAAAAAAGTGAAAAATGGTGTAAAATAAATTTTAGGAAGAAATAAAAGAATGTAAATATAAACATTTATGTAAAAATAGAAATAAAAAAAAAATTGATTCATAAAATTTGTGAATTTCTTTTTTCTTAATTTTTTTTTTTAAAATCGCATAAACTACTAAGGTCATGAGCGACTACGGTAGGGGGTAAACTTTTGTGATTGGAACTCGTTTTATTTCTTGGGCTGAGCAGAATAATACACTTAAATATTGAAAATATTCATTGGTGTACGCCGGACTCGAACCCGGTGGTCCAATGCTTTGGTAAGCAAGGGCCGGATCCGATAGGCTACTGCGCACCCAATTTGTGAATTATATAAATAAAAAAGATGTAAATGTAGAAATAAAAAAATTTTCGATGAATAATTCAATAGATATTTTGATCAGATGTAATCAAAAAATCAAGACAACAGATAATACATGGAGCATATTAAACTCATTCTCTATTCATATATTAATCTAACTTCATAGTGTGGCATCAAGGATCCAGCATCAACCAGCACCAGTGAGACGAATTTGAATCTTACCCGTGTCTAGACTTGGAATTATATATATATATATGGCATAATAACTATTCGTCGTAACTCACACAGCTAGTCTCGTTAACTCGGCCACGATATAGTAGAATAAAATTTTAAACAATCAGGACAGATAAATCCAGTGTGTTAAACTAGTTTGTTAATATAGCGACAATTTAATAATTATAAAAAAAAAAAATATTAGACACAATTTCCGACGTCGGTATTGAAAGTTTTAGATATTTAATACAATTATAAAATTTCATAAGGACTTTTAACCGGTAGATGACGTATTTAAACATAAAACTTAGATATTATGATCATTATAAACTTTATTTTTCTCTCTGACGTTTTATATTTTATTATTTATGAGTACTATTTAGCAGTAAAAACCACTTATGAATTTATACGTATGACGCAACAATAACTTTACTACTTGTCTTTATGAAGTTAGCTTTACTCTTTTCTCTTAAAAGTTATACTTTATTTATTTTATAAAATAACTTTAATAATTATTTCATTTAATATGAAACAATTTTACTTTTTCCGTGTAGTAATAATTCTAATGAGAAACTTTTTTAAATTAAACTCCGAAAGGTGTACAAGTTAAATAAATTTAAAGTAACGAGAAGTTAATTACCGAAAAAAGTAAAAACTTTGTTCCCGCGTAATATCAATCTTGAATACGTAAAAAATGTCGGAAAAAATTAAAACAATGTTCTTAAATTTATTATTTTTATCCCGAGATTCTGATTAAACTTCCTTAAAAGATAATAAATAACAATTATTACTTCCCGCGAAATAAAATAGAGTAAAATATAGAGTAACGAAAGGAAGCCTATCAAATTATTCACACAATGACAAGTTAATCTCGGGAAATACGACAGTTAAAATCAACGCTCTGCAATAAAAGATTACGGCAAAATACCTCGCCAAGACAGACAACACACAATACAATCGTAATGATAGCTCTAAGATGTGAATTAAAACAACGATTTAATGTAGACGTTATAAGTCAGCCAGCCGGCAGTGTCGGTAAATGCAAAGTAGTACCAACATACATTATATATATATATGTATTGTATTTTGTATATATATAATATAAAAGTTACCTTCTGTTACGAAGACGAAGATTGAAGCGGGCTTAGTGTTGGAAGCCCTGCAAGTATAATTTCCCGAGTCTGTTTCAACTGCTTGCTGAATTGTAAGACGACTTTGAGTTGGTCCTGGCTCTGTCTGTACACTGACACTTCCTCTCGCGGTATCATAATTTATCATCCGATTATTGTGATACCAAAACACATACTGAGGAGGCGTAGGGCTCTGTAATTATTTTATTTAACATAATTAACCCTTCAAGTGCTTCGGGTAAATCTTTAAACTATTATTCACTGTGCAAAAAAATGCGCAGTTTAACATTCTCCAGTTTAATTCACTACAAGTTACTTTAATTCATTGTGTACGCTTAACAACAAACTTCTACTGTTCAATGTTACATGTCTCTGTTTAATCTATTCTATGTCTTTTGACACATTTAATTTTATTAAAATAACATACAAGTTTTAATCATTACAAATAAACTGATAGAAAAATTTATTTAACGTTAAAAATTTATCCAGTTATTTTTTTTTAAATAACTTAGTCATTTATTGAGCATTAAAAATTAATTTTAAACTTTTGATTATTTTTTATTGAGTTAAATATTGAATTTATAAATAATTAATATATTTAATAAATTAATTGATTCAGAAATAATTTGTTAATTTATTTAGCATAAAATATTTTTTTTTTAACTTTTAATAATTTTCTTAGAAAAAAATTGCATTTATTAATAATTTCCATTAAAAAAATAGATTAAAATATTTTTCGCGAATTCCCCTTAGCGTCAAATCGATTAGTTTTCATCAAATTAAAACAAACAATTTAGATTTTGAAAAAAAAAAAAAAATAAAAATAAACCCTTTGGAGGAGGGTGACATTTAAATAACTACTAAAAAGCATAATACGATCACAAAACAGTAAATTATCCCGTATAAATAGGAATTTTCGTTTAACGTCCCCATTTAACTGGAGCTCTGTACACTATCCACCGACTCTGTATACGCGTACTTGGTATAAATATGTGGAGAGCGTAGATCCATATAAATATATCGTCACTTTACAAATGAGGTACTGGTAAACAGGCAATTCATCACAATTTATGACACCATTAGCGTTATTTCAAAGATAAAAGTTATGGGAGAGTAGTACTATTTTATTTTATACTTTTATTATTATTTAATACTTTCATCACCTTTTCTATTATGCATACGAGGCTTATTATAGAACCCACGTCGACGTGATGCTCCTCGCTGCCTAATATAAATGCCTCTGGTATCACCACGTTTAGATTCACGAAATGTGATATTATTCCTGTGCTTCTTGATACCTGGAACACATCATGTATCCGTCAGTTATTTCACTTTACCTTCATCCACATCCAACATTTGCAATTTAACATTCAGCGAGTACTTCAATCATTGTCTTTCTCAGAGTCCATATTACCGCGCTATCGATATTTGATATTTATATCTCTCAACTTACTCAATAATCGCATTATCGTGCGACACTTTAAGATTTACCGCTCACTAAATTTTAAATCATCTACATTATTAAGAGAATAAGGAAAATTTTGCCTCCAGGATAGTCATATGATAAAATCGGTGTTTTTAATGAAATTTAGTGTCATTGCAAAGGTCTTGACTTTAAAAAGTTTCATATCATTCTCACCAATAGTCAATTTATGATGATAAGTATTTAGGCCACATTCGAAAATACTCTATCTCTAGATATATAATTAAAAAATGACCTTTTATCTTGTGAAATATTGACATTTTTAAAGATATAAGCTCATCCCGACGTTACACTCATCAAGAGCTTTCATTTGAGTACCCACATCAATTTTTCATATATTTCATATATATTATATATATGTATACATAAAAAATATATGAAAAATACATGTGGGTACTCAAATGAAAGCTCTTGATAAATGTAACATCGAGATGAGCTTATATCTTTAAAAATGTCAATAATAAATTATATAACATTGTATTCTGTCAACTAATGATATTTTTGAAGATAATATAAGATCATCCCGATATTATATTCACCAAGACCTTTCATTTGAGTACCCACATCAATTTTTCGTATATTTCATATATATTATATATATGTATATATGAGAAACATATAATAATACATGTGGGTACTCAAATGAAAGCTCCTGATGAATGTAACATCGGGAAGAGCTTATATTTTTTAAAATATCATTAGTTGACAAGATACAATGTCAATCCTTATCTATTGATATTTTTAAGAATATAAGCTCATTTCGACGTTACACTCATCAAGAGCTTTCATTTGAGTACATACATGCATTTTCATATATTTTTCATATATACATATATATAATCTATATAAAATATATGAAAAATTGATGTGGGTACTCAAATGAAAGCTCTTGATAAGTGTAACATCAAGATGAGCTTATATCTTTAAAAACGTCAATAATCAAGAAAATACAGTGCAATTTAACAAAAGTCATTATTAAATAAACCAAAATTTTATTTATTTATAGTTCATAAATCACGGCAGTCACACAGTGACTGAAAAGTTGCTAATTAAAATTAAAGCCACCGTCTCGACAGAAATACTCCGCATTATCTCAAAAACGAGTTTATTAATTTAATCTCTCTCTCAAACGGATAAAAATCAATTACCCTAATTATACCGACTCGTCAATGACACAGGTACTCAAAAATACTTCCCCTGATGTTGAAGTTAAGCACAGGCGTAACAAGAGGGTACTTGTCAGTTTTTTTAATGTAATTACGCTTTGCAAAGGGTGTCAATACTTTTTCACAAAAATCAATAGTTAAAAATTACAGTCTGGAAGAATGGAAGCAATAATGCTAAATTAAAAAATAAAATAATAATAATAAATATTGTCTATAGGAGTATTTAAAATATTTTTTGCAATAATAATTACCTGGCATTCATACGTCCCATTATCTCTCTCTTGAACATATTTTATTTGTAGTGTCCAGTCGTCCGAGCCTTCCGGATGAAGTGCCTGGAATCGTTCGTCGTTTGTGTAGGTGAATAAAGAACTCGTCAATACGTGCCAGTCTCGACGACGTATCCATGATATCTATAAAATACAATACATTCTTTTTTTTTTGTATTCCTTTATTATTATTACTACCATTATTATCATTATTATTTATTTTTTTTGAACTCCTTTATGCTTTGTGTTTCACGATGACAATAAATGATTTTTTAATATTAAAATAAAAATTTTAAAAAACAAACCAAGAGCAGTGTAGTGTATTAAATAAAGTGGCGGAAATATTGATTGAATACCTAACATACGTAGTTTTATTAAAAATGAATTTGCGTTGGAGTAATTTAACAAAAAGAGTATTTTTTTTTCCCTGAACAGGATTCGAACTCGCGACCTTTGGATGCAATTTTTTTATCTATTTCAAATCCTCATATCTCGGCAACTAATGAATCGATTAAACTAAGCGAGGATTTATTTAACTCGGCATTAAACTCTTTACTGAACCTCTTATCTGAATCCCGATTGAATGTTCGTCCGCGGGGCAAGATGACCATAGGGCTGAGAGTGTCTATAACAATAATAGCTAAGAGAGTGGCAGTAAAAAATAAATTCCAGCTATCGCTATCAGTGTCTCTACTCTAGGAGGGATAAAGTGAGATATAGAGACTCTGTAGACACTAAAGAATTTTAGAGCTTGAGTTTGAGCTAGAGCTGCAGAAGGAAAATTACAATTAGATCTTGGAAGATTAAAAACAACGTTTAGTCAAGGAGAAGAGCTGATAAAATTAATGTCTCACTCTGGCAAGCCCAAGAAAATTTTCCGATTTCTCAGTTCTTGCTTTAACTTTACTCCACTATCTATTTTTTTCATCCCCTGCTTAGCCGTACAATATTCCAGATAATATTATTTAGGAGAGCTTGTCGAAAGTCCAAATCGAAAATCTATTATTTCAAGTATCAATTTATGGATAAATGATTTGTTACAAACTTTTAGAGACTTGATTCAATAAATTATTTAAGCCGATAGAATATTAATCGCGATTAATCTCTAGGACCGTCTGTGAATCTAAAAATATTTTATTTTAACAAGAGTTTTTTAACTGAATGATAATTAATTGAATTTTTTTTCCAATAACAGATCACCTGAAATTGAATAATCTATATTATTAAAAGAATAAGTTAAATTTTGTAACCAGTGTATTTATATTATATGATAAAATGGATTTTTATGCTTAAAAATTAAGTGTCATTGCAAAGATCTTAACTTTAATTTGTGACTTTTCAAGATTTCATATCATTCTCACCAATAGTCAATTTATGATGATAAATATTTAGACTGCATTCGAAAATGCTCTATCTCTAGATGCATTATTAAGAAATGACCTTGTATCTTGTGAACTATTGACATTTTTAAAGATATAAGCTCACCCTGACATTACACTCATCGAGACCTTTCATTTGAGTACCCACATCAATTTTTCATATATTTATATATATTATGTATATGTATATATGAAAAATGCATGTGGGTACTCAAATGAAAGCTATTGATGAAAGTAACATCGGGATGAGCTTATATCTTTAAAAATGTCAATATTTAAGAAAGTACAATGCAATTTAACAAATATCTTGTGAACAATTGACATTTTTAAAGATATAAACTCATCCCGACATTACACTCATCGAGACCTTTCATTTGAGTACCCACATCAATTTTTCATATATTTTATATATTTTATATATATTATATATGAAAAATATATGAAATATGCATGTGGGTACTCAAATGAAAGCTCTTGATAAGTGTAACATCAGGATGAGCTTATATCTTTAAAAACGTCAATATTTAAGAAAGTACAGTGAAATTTAACAAAAGTAATTATTTAATAAAGCAAAATTTTATTTATTTATAGTGACTTTCAGATTGCTAGTGGATGATAAAACAGTCAACAGAGTAATAAAGATATTTATTTGTACCTCGGCATCGGAGATGGAACGCTCGCCAATATTGCGGACTTTGCAGTGCAAAAATGCAGTCCCTCCCAGTTGGACAGTGACATTGGATACCGTGTTGTTATCATTTGCTTCATTGACTCTTTGGAGCTCATCAAGATTGCTGTACCACAATGCACGCCAGTCGGGCGGTATATTATACGGCACTCGGCGATCTTTGACAAAATGAAAATTTTTATCGCTTAGCGGGCAAATTTTTAACTGGTGAATTTATCGTCCGTAAATTTATTACAATCCCGGCATTTATCGTTCGGAGATAGCATACATTTTATTTTACCTACTAGCTTAAATCTATTACTTTGTTTATGTGTACCTTTGTCAAGTGAACGAGCCAATAAAATTGTTGGAAGAATTAAGAATACCATGTACCACGAAAGTCGGTCCCTCATTATGACTGCGGTTTACAATCTGAAATTATAATTATAATAATAATAATAATAATAATAGTTATCTTATTGTAATGCAATAAATTGTATGGTATTTGGTATAGCTCCGAGCTCGGAAATTGCCAATTTCAGGATCTAATGTATTGGAGAAAATTTGTGATGATTAGGGCAATCCTAATTACCCGAGGGTTTCTATTCATTGTCTGTAATATATAATTTTAAATTATACTAATATCTTAAATATTAATTTATTAATTAATAAAAAAATTAATTTGAAGGAATAAATAATTTTGAATAAAAAATAAAATTTAATCAAATTAATTTTTAATAATATATTTATAAAAAATTACAGTGACTTTTAGAAAATTTTAAATAACACTGATAAAAATCTAGATAAATTAGATTAAAAAAAAAAAAAACATTACTAAAATTAATATAAATAATAAAATAAGTTATTCTATATAATTTATCGAGATTAATATTTAAATGAATATTTGTATTGACTCGTTAAGTAAATATTATAAATATTGATTATAACTTAAAATGAATAATATGAACGGCTTTGATGAAAATCAAATACATTAACTAATAATGATAATAGTAAAGATATTATTAATGGCCAATACGGTCAAATAGAATTACAAGTTATAACTGAAAGTATTAAAATTCTAGAAAGTGTTGCTTATTTATATAATATTGGAGCATAAATATTAACGAGAGCGGTATTCCCATGACTATTGAGTTTTCTCAGAAATTTTATCATTAATAATACATGATAACATTAAAGAGACCTTTAATAGTTTTTCCTTTATTTAAATCAAAAGGTCGCGTATATTTTTTTCAGCTTAAACTTCTTGAGCTTATATTTACTTAGCGAACTTGGAATAAGAAAAAACATAGGTCTCGAACTTAAATAACCATTCTACTGTCGTCCTCAAGCACTACTCAAAAGTATAATATTTTTTTAGCGATAAAAAACAACAATACAGTGAAATTTATACTGTACCATGAAATCGAAACGTTGAAATAATATTAAAGTATATAAATAAATACCGACATGCTATTTTAATTATATTAATGCTATTCACCATTCTTCACTGTTCGCTGTTTACTTTTCATTTTTCAATCGACAGTCAGTTTTATTTAATTAAGCTTTCATTACCAGACATTAAATAAATTTTATTCAATCATCGATTTTTAATTTATAGTCATTATCCAATTTTTTCACCAATTAAATTTTATTTGGTTTTTTTTTTTTTTTCAGATGATATTTTATTGCGGAATTTTATTCGATGAATATTTCGGCTCCATGTTCCATTAATCAATATATATTTTTACCATTACTCGGGTCTATTTAAAGGTCTAATTGAATTCAGTCAATCATGATATTTCGGCCTTTCAGAGTATATTTAGGTATTTCATTTCGTATCAATTACATAATGCAAAATCGGCAAATGATGTTTAAATGTTTATTTTAAAATTATCTATATTATTAAATTAAGAGAATAAGCAAAATTTTTTGGCCAGTGTATTTATATGATAAAATGGGTTTTTATGGTTAAATTTGGTATATATTTAAAGATCTAAGCTCATCCCGATGTTAAACTCATCAAGACCTTTCATTTAAGTACCCACATCAATTAAATATATGTATATATGAAAAATACATGTGGGTACTCAAATAAAAGCTCTTGATGAGTGTAACATCAGGATGAGCTTATATCGTTAAAAATATCAATAATTAAGAAATGACCTTGTATCTCGTAAACTATTGATATTTTTAACGATATAAGCTCATCCTGATGTTACACTCATCAAGAGCTTTCATTTGAGTACCCACATGCATTTTCATATATTTTTCATATATACATATATATAAATATATGAAATGTATGAAAAATTAATGTGGGTACTCAAATGAAAGCGCTTGATGAGTGTAACATCAGGATGAGCTTATATTTTTAAAAATGTCAATAGTTAAAAAAGTACAGTGCAATTTATTAAAAGTCATTATTTAATAAAGCAAAATTTTATTTATTTATAGTTCACAAGTCACGGCAGTCATTTAATGACTGCAAGGTTGCTAGTTAAAATTAAAAAAATAAATATTTTAAAATAATTTTTTTTTTATAAAATTAAACAATTATAAACTGTCTATTGTTGAATTTAAAGATAAAGACGAGAGTTAAGTTATTATCTCAGGTTGTTAGAAAAAAAAAAAAAAAAACAATAATAAAGTTTGATTTGTTCATTACCAACTTCTTGAGATAATTGGAAGGTAAAGTATAGTCCTCTATATATATTTATCGGTTAAAAATAATCAGATTAAGAGTGAGAGGCCAGTTGAGAGAGAAAGAAAGAGAGCGTAAGTGAGGATGGAAGTAGAGGTAACTTTAATACTAGGAATGGGATAGAAATTATTGGATAGAGTTGAAAACGCGCGCGTCTAGGGATTTAACAGTTTACATTACTATTATACACATATATACACAAACAGATAAACATATATATAGATACGTATGTACTCAAGTTACTATTTATATATATATATACAAGCAATTGCCACTTATAAACATGCAATAATTATTAAAAGCTAGAAACGTTTTGCCGCCTAATAAAATCCCCACTTTTAATGAATAATAAATTATCAAACACACGCACCCACTCTATCATTCAATAAACAACGATAATAATCAAATAATAATAACAAACAATAAATATCCTGCATACTTAATTTAATACACGCGTTTATATAAATCACGTATAACAAATAGTGGAAATATATATACGTATATATATTTTGCCACCCTATAACCAATCGATAATCGAACGGCGCTAAAAATAAATCAAAATCATTTCTGCAAAAGCTGGCCTCTGCTCCATAAATTTTTTATGCTCTACTATTTATTTATTTATTTTTTTTTTTTCTTTAATCTTAGACAATTTTGTACTTTTTATTTTATTCCCGTAGCCTCTTGTTCATTTAATACCGAATAAATACCGAGATTGACCTGGATAAAAAATTTAATATGCAATCGATACATAAGGAGTGTTTATAAAGTTATCGTAAGCCGTGGTGGAAAATGAATGAGATAATGATAATACCGATAGATATTTATTTATTGCTATGCCGGCGTACACCTACACCAGACACCATACTGGCAAGTATACTAGCAGCAAGTCCCACAGGAATTCCCGAAGATTATAGAAATGCAATATAATAGAGCTTGTTAATAATTATAAATAAAATAATATATAACAGAGCTGCAGTTGTAATGGCTGTACAGAGGCTGAACTCATATCATGAGAATAATCCGATTTAACTTGTGCTCGTAAAACCGTACCGAGGCTGCCCGTTCCGTAGGAGATTATAAATATTCAAAGATATCATCCGACTTATTGTCAAGCCGTGAAACAGTGACCTATGAATTAAACCGATAAAAGAAAAAAATGATGGAATTTTCGGTGAAAAGAGGGGAGGAATAATTTATAATAATTTATCAATTTAAATTGTGATAACAATCGGGTCGTTGGGCAGCGGTAAATTATTAAGCAGAGTACATAGATGTTGAGACAATGCACACAACCTCCGGTGCAGCTCTGTGTGTATATTATAGTATAGTAGAGGGTTTGTCACTTAGGCATAGCAGGCATAATAATGTAAAGAAAATAGCGTAATAAGAAATAGTGGGCAGGAACTCACCCGTAAGGCGCTAGGTGGTACACGGCTCACTAGAGGTGTCAGAGAAATCCGTTGAATTAACAAGTATGTGCAGTCTGGAAGTATAATAACCCAGAGCAATGTCAACCCTCAAATGAGGGACCCGTAAGGGAATACATGCCCCCACACTGTTATAAGCAACACACTTGTAAATAATGTTATATAGGTGTAAGTGCTTTCTTTTTGGTGTGTTTTTTCTATCTTTACTTGTATCAGTGTGTATGTTAAGTCTTGGTGTCTAATTACACGTTCAAATGCACACTCGAGCCAAGCAACGCCTGACAACAACCCACTTGAGTTTTACCATCCACCACTGGGTTTATTTGTTTAAATAAAATCCCCGATAATTATTCCTCCGTGACAGGTCACTTTTATTAATGTCAGTTAGCAGTTTTGTCTCTGTAGCAGAGCAGAGAAAATCAACACCAGCAACAACAGTACTACTAACACACTTCACCTCTCAGCTGGCACTCGAAAGTATCCTCTGATATAAAATGTGCTGACAAACCACCGACACACAATCAATTAAATCGGGCGGAGCTTTGTATTAATAATTAATTAATTAAGAGGAATAAAAATAAAATTTAAGCGATTTTTGGAGTCAGTAATACAATAGAGATATGGCAGCAGCCCTTTCCAGGAGTCCCTTACCCGGATCACGGACTTTTCCTTTGCTATGGCTCCAATACATCCACCACCACCACCACCACCACCACCAACACGACGGTCACCATCGCCACCCTGCACAAGCGCCGAGGAGTTTTAGAATTTCCGTGGGCAGCGCACGACGACGCGGGTTGTCGATCGTTGGTGGGAGCTTTTAGCGAGGCAGATATATATATATTGGGAGATGGGTGTGTGGGTGTGTGTTTACAGTGGAGCTGGCTTTGAACCAAAGAGCTGTAGTGGTGTTGATAGTGGAGGGTCGCGACAGAGAGGATCAAGCACGAGGGAGAATGCGAAAAGTCGAGGTGAGGGGCGAGATGCCAAAGAAGGATGATCAAAGGAGGGTGGAAAAGCGTCTACGGGGGCTGGTGGTCGGCGCAAGCGTTTTGGCGCACCAACGCATTGATCCCTGGAATTCGCAGGATACTAACCCGATAAGAGCGACGAGGAAAAAACCTTTAATACTACTGGAGAGACTAGATACAACTACAATGTTACGTTTCCTCTCTTTCTATAGGTATATAAATGTATGGAGAGATGTATATATAGATCGGCGAATTCTTTAGTTGAGTTGGTTGAGTTTACTCGGGTTTACCCTGTGGAACTTTGCTCATACGACATTTATCAACGTAGACTCTTTTAGGGTGTAGGTTGTAGGGCGCTCCACTGTATCTAGATGAATTTTCAGAGGCTTCATGGTCAGCTTTATCATTTCTTTGGATTATTATTTATGAGGATCCAGTTAGTTTTTTTATATTTTATGCTAATGAGATTGATGTTGACGGAGACCGCTTTCAATGGGGAGCTAACAGTCGCTTCAGGGGAGGAGTCAATCATCAAGGGTGTATGTTATTCTTTGTAAATAAATTTATATCGGATTTAATATCTATGGAATTAAAAGCTTTTTCTGGTTTTTCAATTTACTGCGTTAATAGGGAGATGTAAAAAAGCTGGTACAGATAAACCGAGGCATAGAATCTCTCACTGGGTTTATATGTTACTATTATTTTGCTTTTTGGGTTTTTTCATTCAATTTAGAGCTTCGGGAATATTTACTCGTCACTTGATTAATTTTGTTTATTTAGAGAAAAATTATTAAAATTTTAGGGCTTGAATAGTGGAGGTGTTTTGGGAACTGGGTTTTTTTTTTTTTTTTTTTTTTTTTTTTGTGGGAAAATATCTCGGTTTGCTCAGTTTGTTGATTTTGGGTGTTTGATATGTGTATTTGCGAATGGGGAGTATTGAATTTTTTAATCTAGCGGGGAGAGAAGGGTTGTGTGTAAGAGACTGAGGGATCGATTGCGCTGAAAACTCTGATAGCTACAGTTTCAGACCAACCAAGTTGGTGTCAGATAGTTGCCACCAACTTACCGACAACTTGCGGTCAACTTCCGAATTTGAAACTGTTAGCGTCAAGTTGGCTACAAATTTCTGAGAAAAACACGAAAAACAAGACCAATCTACTGCCGCACAATATGTCGCCAAATTTCTTGAGAAACTTGTCGTCAACTTGGTGCGAAAGAGTTTCGAAAGCAATTTCTGCCGACAACTTGGCGACAACTTGGTGAACAACCGAGTTCATTTCCAAGACTTGCCGCCAACTTGGTGACAAGTTGCTGCAGCAAATCAACGGAAAGTTGCGACCCGTTTGGCTATCAGGGTAAGGTAGCGTCAAGGGTCTAGAGTTGATATCAACTATGGTTAAATTTATTTTTGACAGTAGTTCAGGTTGGTTGAGTAGGAACTTTTATTTTTAGCTGTCGGAGTTAAATTGAACTTTTGGTAAAAAATTTTTTTTAATAATTCATGTTATTATTTTTTATATATAAAAGATTTTTGCGCTGTAAAAAAAAGCCGCAAATTCTTAAAAAAACTCTTTTTGTAAATCAATTTAAAAATTATTTTTTAGCAGAGCGCTTTTTTTTTTAATTTCGCAAAAAAATTTAAGTCTGAAAATATTTTTATATTAATTTTTAAATAATTATCAAAAAAAATTCTAATATTTTAAATAATAATAAAAAAAGCGGGGATTCTTTGATAAGCGCGCAAATATTATCAACAATTACTCAGATGATAACTTACCCACTATTAAAAAATGAAAACTCCCTAGAAACTCAGCTAGTTACATAAAACATTACCACATTGTCATCCTACAAATGTCATTAGGTAGCCATATTTTTTTTTATTCACCCAGTTCTCGGTGAAGCTGCTGAGAATTAACCAGCAAAAATGTTGTCAAGATTAGCACTGCAAAAAGGTAATTATTAGAAAAATTAGCAACTCCTCAATCTGTCACTTCTTAAGCAACATTCTTTCAATCAGTTTCTAATTCAGATCACGCTTAATTTCACTCATGAACTTTGTAAATATTACACACTCTATTTTCCATTATGTAATAATAAAAAAATTTTTTTTATTTACTCACTTTTTAACAATAACTAATAAAAATTATTTAGTTAATTGGATTATTTAAAATTTCAGCATTGGCAACACGTTTGCCCGCACTAACACGTGTCCAAGCATCGTCATCGGCGATTGAACCTCAAAGACGTACTCGTCCACTTCACCCGGACCCAGTTCGTCATGGATTCATTCCAGAGGAATGGTTCCAATTTTTCTACAACAAAACTGGATACACTGGTGCGTATTGTTTCAATTATTAATTATTATTATTATTATTATTATTAACTCCATTTTATTAAAAAATAATTTTTTTTTTTTTAAATTATGAATTATGACAAAAATTTTTAGAGTAAAAAATTAGACATGTAAAAATTTTTTTTTAAATTATTAATAATTTAATAATTTAATAAAACATTTAATAATTTTTTTTTACAAATTTATTCAGGTCCATACATGTTCGCCTTGGGACTGTCAACATACCTGGTATCCAAGGAATTTTACGTGATGGAGCACGAGTACTATACCGGTATCGCGTGTCTGGTGATGAGTATCGTCGTAGTGAAGAACGCCGGTCCTCCTATGGCCAAGTACTTGGACGCTGAGATGGACAAGGATGAAGAAGCGGCCAAGAGGACCCGTACTGACACCGTTGATGCCTACGAGCAGGCCATTGAGCACGAGAAAAAAGAGCAATGGAGGTCTGAAGCTCAGCAGATGATCATGGATGCCAAGAAAGAGAATATTAAAACTCAGATTGAAGCTTCTTACCGGGAGCGCGCATTCACTGTTTATAATGAGGTTTGTTATTTTTATAAATTTCAATAATTATATATTTAATAATCAATAACTTTAATGTTATATTTTTTTAATTTTATTTAAAAAATTGTCATTAATTTTTTAGGTGAAAAAACGATTGGACTACCAATTGCAAATTGCAAATGTCGAGCGCAGAATTGCCCAGAAACACATGACTCAATGGATAATCAACAACGTGGTGAAATCAATCACACCAGATCAAGAAAAAGCAGCTTTGCAACAGTGTATCAGCGAATTACAATCCCTCGCTCCGCGATCATAAGCACTCATTGAAATTGTTTAAAATTGTAATTCAATTGCTAAGTAACAAGTTGGTCTCTTGAATAATAGATGAAAAAAGCTGATTAAAAATATAAATATAGAATTATTTTATTTCTGTCGTTTAGTTTATTTGTTAGACTAAACACTTGTAAAATTTTTATCTTAAGATTTACAATTATTACACTGTCATGTTATCGGTAATTAAAAATTGATCAATAAAGATCCTGATAGACAGTGATTTATTGTTTAATTTTTTTTATAAACGTTTAATTTTAATTCTTAAATTTTTTTTCCAGAGGGCGCTTTATAACCTGTAAAATTTACTATACACACTAGTGATTTTAGTAATTTTTTTGTCGGTTACAAACAACAATTTTTTTTTTAAATTAAATAATTTGATAATACTGATATGGATTTATTTTGCCAAAAGTTACCGAAGCTTGTAAGTTATTTCTTTTAAATGCTCAAAGAATAATTTAGTTAAAATAATTATTTTTATTTTAGGAACTTCACGCGCATTTAAATGGATCAGTGTCACAAAAAACTATTCGCAAATTAAGTGAATTAAATAATAAAAATTTTAATGATGAATTAAGTAAAATTGATTCTTCAGTTTCTTTAAAAGAGTAAGTAATTATTATTATTAATTTTTTTTTTTCTTTACAAATTAAAAAAAATAATAAAATTTTAAAGAATCAAGTTATTATTATTATTATTATTATTATTATTATAAAATATTTAAAATAAATATTGATTAATTTTAGATGTTTTAAAATATTTGATATTGTTCACTCGCTAACTAACACAATTGAAGCATTATTTATCACAACCTGTGACGTAATTAATGAATTTAATGATGACAATGTAATTTACTTGGAGCTGAGAAGCACTCCAAGGTATGTCGAGGGTAAAATGACTAAAAATGAGTACATTGACACCATCATTAAAGCTATTGAGTAAGTTTTCAATTAAATAAATTCATCTTAGTACTGTGTCCTTATTTATTCAATTTTGTGATATTAATTATTTGCTTTCAGACATTCAAAAAAAACTACTCCAGGTATCACAGTAAAGCTCCTAGTTTCAGTGAACCGCAAAAACGGCTTCAAAGACGCCGAAGAAAATATAAAACTAGCCATTGAGTACTACAAAAAATATCCAGAGTGTCTCGTAGGGATTGACTTGAGCGGAGATCCAACTCAAGGAGACGCTTGCTTAAATTTACTAAAGAGTGCCAGAGATGTTGGGCTTAAAATTGCAGCTCATTGCGCTGAGGTATTTTTACTAAAAACATGGAAAAAAAAAAAAAAATAGTCAATAATCTGATGATATTTAAAATTTATTTAAAAGGTTCCAAATGAGAAAGAAGTAATGGATATTTTGGACTTTAAACCGGACAGGTTGGGTCACTGTACAAATATTCATCCAAATTTGAGCGGAAGCTTAAAATTGTTTAATAAGCTTATTGAATCCAAAATACCAGTTGGTAAATTTTATTTTTCGATATTTATTAATTTAAATTTTTTAATTCAATTTGTTGATAAAAATTCAATTAAAAAAAATTTTTAGTTTATTAATTTTAGCTCTAATAAATTTTAATTTACAGAATTATGTCTTACATCAAATCTAAAATGTAAAACAGTCCCTTCACTATCAGAGCATCAATTTTCATATTTATACCGAGCGAATCATCCGCTTTGTCTTGCAGTGAGTAAATTATTTATTTATCATAATTTTAAAATAATAATAATAATAAAATATTTTTTTTTTCAGACTGACGACAAGGGAGTATTTAATACGACACTATCTCAAGAGTACAAATTAGCCGCTGATACATTTAACTTGACAAAAGAAGATTTGAAAAAATTGGTGAGGTCCTCAGTGGACTTTGCGTTCATCAGCGAGCAAGAAAAAGAAAAATTACTAGCCACCATTGACAATAAGTTAACTAATATAAAATAATATACCTGAATTTTAATAAGTTTTCTTTATTATGGAGCGTACATTGATTTACAAATCAAGTAACTTAGAATAGCGACTTAAAAAAGAATATTTGATACATCATACTCGTTCTAATTATTATCTAATAAATTTATACTTGATATATTTATTTTAAGGTATATATTCAGGCATTTGCAACAATACAATTTAAAATAATTAACAAAATGCCTGGATTTTTTTTTTTAAACTTTATTATTATTATTATTAATTAACTTACTTTTAAAATGATAAAAAATTAAATATTGCATTTCACAGCAACCCGAGTTTTAAATTACTCGGATAAAAAAATTTTTCCATCCTCACTTATATAAATTAAATAATTATCATTACAGCGATAAATTCTTAGTCATATTTAATAATTAAAATTAATATACGGTTAAAAAAAAAAATATATAAGGATTATTATTATTATTAAGTAGTAATTATTTTTACTAGAAATAATAATTCTAACACTACTACTTAATTAAACTGATAAGTGATGAGTTATCGGCTAGTGATGTGAACAAAATGTACAAATTGATAATGATTTATATAAAAGTATAATTACGATAAAATGCAGGGATTATTTATTATTTATTATTATTATTATTATATTAATATCAGTAATGCTTTTAAGATTCATTATTCCTTATTATTATTTACCACTTGCTAATTATCAATGTATGTTAATTGTCAATTAATGATACAATAAATAAATTATAAAAGTTTGATTTTACTGAATTCATTTTTATAAATTTAATAAATTTTTTTCTGTCATGTGTTAAGAAAATGGATAGAAAAAAATATACAGATGAGTAAAAAAAATCTAAATATTATGGAAGTATATAATTAATATAAGTAAAATATAATTTTATTGTTTCGCTTCTTCATTCAATTGCACGCGCTCTTTTTATTACCGATGAATCCACTGAATTATTAATAATAAAAAAAATTTTTTTTTTGTAAATACTAATAATAATATTAACAGAGATTCAATAAAAATAAATTCAAAGAAAAAAAATTAAATAAATAAAATAATCATTTTCAAATTAAAATTTATCGGTGATTGTTAATTCTAAACTAAAAAAAAAAAAAAAAAAAAGATGACACTGGATATCATCCCAGATTATACTCAGTGATATTTGCGGTGAAAAAAAAAAATTCAGATTGTATTTAAAACAATATTTGACTATCCTAATATCTAAAATACATAATAGATATGATAACTAAGTGCGCATGCGCTAGAAAAAAAAAAAAAAAAAATGTCGGAGGCATCACTGAGTATAATCCAAGATTCTACTGAGCATAATCTAGGATGATATCCAGTGTCATTTTGTTCTTTGCTTGTAACGTAAAATAATTTTTTTTTGTATATATAAAAAGCAACATAAAATTAAATGATAAAAAAAAAAAATTTACCATCAGGATTCACCGGAGAATTTAAAACTTTTAATTAAAAATTAATTAATAACTAAATTAAAATAGCATCTATCATAGGAAATTTTTTTTTAAAACGAAACTAACGATTAATTATAATAATTTAATTGAAATAAGAAAAAAATATTAATTAATTGAAAATTCACGATACTAAACTCCTTGTTTTGTTGTTATTATTATTCATACTGATAGATTTATTATTGTTGTCGCTTTGTGCGTAAAGAACACCCTGGTACATCATTCCGTTGATCTCCATGCTGACGGCGAGGGAGTTGTCGCCGTTCCTGCCGTCCCCGCGGTTCGAGATCTTGATATGAGTCCCGGGGAGGGCGGGGATTTTCTCATGAGGCCCCTCGTCTTCGGAGAGGGCCCGTTTGTGGGAGATGAGTGCGGAGGGCTCGTGGGAGTCCCGGTCTTTCTTTACTTGGAGACTTCCGCCGGAGGAGGGCGAGCTATGGCGGAGCGGCGAGGTCGAGGTTGGAGATGTGCGGAGCCCCAGGTCCAGGGCTTCTCTCTGCGGCTCTGGGCTCGCCGACTGCGGGTGTGGCGAGTTCGAGGTCTGCGGTGACACTGGCGGCTGGGCCAGTCCTCCGTATAAAGGGTTGTACATGTTCCACAGGGTCAGCTTCGACATCTCCATCAGGGCTTCTCTTGTGTCGCGCGGGGGCGTACCTTCCGGGGAACCCTGGTGCTTCAGCGTCATTGGAGGTGAGGTTGCTCCTGTACCACGGTGAAAGTCTCGGTGCAGCATTTTTAGATAGTCTGTTACGCGAGCGTCAAAATCAGCCGGCGGTCCACCCGCCATCAGCCCTGTGTAATACAATTCTATTAATAATCATTCTTTTATTAGCAATTTTCAATTGTTTTTTTTAGCGATAGTCAATTTAATGTGATAAGTATTTAGGCTGCATTCGAAAATACTCTATCACTAGATACATTAATAAGAAATTACCTTGTATCTTGTAAACTATTGACATTTTTAAAGAGATAAGCTCACCCCGACATTACACTCATCGAGACCTTTCATTTGAGTACCCACATCAATTTTTCATATATTTATATATATTATGTATATGTATATATGAAAAATGCATGTAGGTACTCAAATGAAAGCTCTTGATGAGTGTAACATCGGGATGAGTTTATATCTTTAAAAATGTCAATAATATATATATATATATATATATATTATATATATGTATATATGAAAAATATATGAAAAAAGTATGTGGGTACTCAAATGAAAGCTCTTGATAAGTGTAACATCGGAATGAGTTTATATCTTTAGAAATGTCAATAGTTAAGAAAGTACAGTGCAATTTATCATAATTAAGAAACGACCTTGTATCTTGTGAAATATTGACATTTTTTATGAAAAATATATGAAAAAAGTATGTGGGTACTCAAATGAAAGCTCTTGATAAGTGTAACATCGGAATGAGTTTATATCTTTAGAAATGTCAATAGTTAAGAAAGTACAGTGCAATTTATCATAATTAAGAAACGACCTTGTATCTTGTGAAATATTGACATTTTTAAAGATATAAGCTCATCCCGATGTTACACTCATCGAGACCTTTCATTTGAGTACCTACATCAATTTTTCATATATATTTGTATATTATATATATATAAATATATGAAAAATATATCAAAAATGCATGTGAGTACTCAAATGAAAGCTCTTAATGAGTGTAACATCAAGATGAGCTTATATCTTTAAAAATGTCAATATTTAAGAAAGTACAGTGCAATTCAACAAAAGTTATTATTGCATTGTAAAGTTATTATCCCAGATGAAATTTTGCGTTAAATGAATATTTATATGATATTTTAGTAAAGGTATAGTTAATGTAATTAAATAAATAATTTGTTAAAAAAAAATTAATGCAAAAATGAAATAATAAAACTTTGAGATTATTTATAATTTATAAAGAAAATTGTATAATGGAAAAACAATATGTGTAAGCATAAGTATAAGAGTAAGAAGATATACAAGAATAATGTAAAAAGTTGAGGAATGCTCGTTAGCGCGAGTCATCCGTTAACGCCTGCCTCTTGGCGTATCGTACAATCAATTACAGCTCGGCTCGGATCATCTCCGGGGAGGGCAAAGACTCAAGCGCCGGATTTAAAATAAACTGGAGTTTTAGTTAAATACATAGCGATAATTAATGATATAAATAATAAAGTGAATGAAAAAAGGAGACGAAGAAGCTATTAGAGAATATAGGGAAAGTTAGTGTGGTGCAAATGGAATTAATTACCGGCGGCTTGCTGATGTTGGGGATGATGAGGATGGTATGGCAGAGGTGTGTGTGCTGCGCTGCCGTTAGCAATACCCTGAGCCCCGTGGTGCTGCCCCAACGCAGATACTAAAGATAGCGGTGACATTTGTGCATGCAGTGCCAATGAACCAGGTGTGCTCGGGGTGCGTGGTACCATGTTATCACCACTACCTCCTCCGTAGGCTCCGTAACTGCTGCGACGTCCTTCCCGTCTATTCCCGTCTATCGCCGCTTGCAACTCCGCTGGTGTCGATAGTCGTCGCTTCTCGCACTCGTACGGGTATAAATATTTCATGTACCTGAAAATTACATTTTATTTCATTACAAAAAAATTATTTTATTTTTAAATAATTATCCTCCAAATATTAAATTCAAATTTAAAAATTTACGAGCATGTTTCTTTTTTTGTATCGATTATATATATATATATATATATATATATATATATATATATATATATATATAGATATATAAATTGAAGCAACCGCAGCCTATAATTCGCGTGAGGATCGTTTCGTTTTTTACGATTGTCTGGCAGACTGAGTATGAGGCTAAGGGATAAACTAGTAAACCCAAAGCAAAAACCTTTTACAGCACGTGTCTATCTTGCCTCGTAGGAAAAAAATTTTATCTTTTATTTATTGTCAAGAAAATTAACCCAATAATTCTATTTATAATATATAAAGGCTTTTGAATTGTTTGAGAATATAATATATGTATTATAATGTCGAGATTAGAGATAAGTTTAGTCGCAAGATCTCTGATCTAAGAGTTTTAATAATATTTAAATTATACTGTATATTCGAAGGTTTTTTGGGTATTATGTAAGTTTTTTTAAAATATAGTGAGTTTAGTTGGCGGCTTGATCATACTTCTTACTTCTTGCACTTTTACACTTGGACTCAAGGAAACAATAATAAACATTTAACCGCTTGCTACAAAAGAATCAGAAGAAACGGGTTTGAATCAACATTAAATATTTTGTATATCAAACATTTAAAACTTTAACTTGATCGTTAATTTTGTATTTTATTATTTTTGGATAAACAAACTCGAATACTTGGAATTTTGTCATCGTTATTAAGAGATTTAGAGTCTTTTTTTTTTTTGCTACTGGTATTAATATTATTTAAAAATTATATTTTATTAACTTATTAATAATTTTTTGCTCCAAAATTTTTGCAATAATAATAATAACCTTTGAAAATTAAGTTATTATTATTATTAACAACCTTGCAGTCATTACGGGACTGCCGTGACTTGTGAACTATACAAATACAAAAATTTTGCTTCATTAAATAATGACTTTTTTTAAATTGCACTGTATTTTCTTAAATATTGACGTTTTTAAAGATATACCTCAATACGCTCATTTCGATGATATACTCATCAAGAGCTTTCATTTGATTACCCACATGCATTTTCATATATTTTTCATATATTTATATATATAATATATGAAAAATTGATGTGGGTACTCAAATGAAAGGTCTCGATGAGTATAATGTCAAGGTGAGCTTATATCTTTAAAAATGTTAATAATTCACAAGATACAAGGTCATTTCTTAATTATGTATTATAAATTTCATTAAAAAAATTCTTAACAATATAGATTATTATTATTATTATTGCAAAAATTTTGGAGCAAAAATTTGTTAATAAAATTTTTTATATATTCTAAAAATTGACATTAATTTCCTTTAATATATTATATATTGTATAAATAAAAAAAATAATTAATGTATAAATATGTGATAAATTAAGATTAAAATCTCATGAAAGACAACTAGATGACAGAATGACGGTTCTAAATATATGAAACAGGGATTGAGATCCGCAAAATCATGACAGTAACGGGGATGAACAAGAATAAGCTTAAAAAAAAAGTTTATTAACTAGTGTATGGAGGTTCACTTGAGTTGTATTATTCACCGCGTTGATATGAGGTTGAGGGCAATATACGAGCGCGTATATAGCGAGGAGATAGGCCAGGACGGGGTTTCCACATATGAAAATAACTCGGCGACGCTTTGTATGTGACGTCCGACATTCTGTCGGGACGGTGGTACATCCATCATTCGAGCAACGAGACGTCCGCGGGATATGAGATATAACATCGCAAAACTACTAGCACACCACTGTAATATTATATGTACTAGTACTAATATGCTTCTCGTGACACTCTCGTATCAATTATCTCGGGATCGAGACATTAACTCTTTAAACGACGTTCTTTTTACTCTATACGCTCTATTGAATTCTCGACTCTTCCTTTGATGTCTTTGTTAAACTTCAATTTAGATATTTTATCATAAGTATTAATTTTACGTTTAATTATAAAGAATAGAATTTTAATTTTTTATTAAAAAAAATAATATTGAAATAATTTATTATTATTAAAAAACATTTTTTTTAAATAAAAATTTACTTAAAAAAATTTATAATTTAATTATTAAAAATCGAAGTTATCAAAGTATTTTTTAATTAAAAATTTTTTCCATAATTGTAGTCATAATAATAATAATAATAATCTAAATACTTACTGTGTACGTAAAGTAAACGCTGCAGAAGTAATACTCGAGGGCAGGTGTAAGCCTTTTATAATTTCTTGCCATAATTTTTTGTTTATTACGTCTACTAAACCACCTCGGGCAATCACTAAATTATATAGTTCGTACAGGTCAAGAACAGACTTTGCCATAATAGGTAATCGATTGATTGGAGTTCCTGTAAAATAAAAAAAAAAAAATTATTATCAATATACTGATTGTAAGCCAACATATAATAATTTAAATCTCACAGATAAAAATAAAATATAATAACTCGATTAAGATAAAATCAATACAAACATAAATGAATATATTAATATATTAAACTGGATAGACACGTGGTAGATAGGAAAGTTTTAAAATTTAACGAGTTTGCCCGGCTTTAAAGAACCAGAGCGTTAACAAGAGTAATAACAAATTTGCGACTATCACGCGAGGAACGTATAGTTTTATGAGCTTGCAAACGATTTAAAAGGTACACCAACAAAGTCCTTCCTATACAATATTGTTGTATATAAATTTGCACATTGTTTAACCCCGTTAGATTCTCCTCTCTATCCGCGAACAGTATGGAGGCTCCAAAGGCTCCAAAGGGCCGACGCCATGTCGTTCAGCGTTTAGTTCCCTGGGAGCCCGATAATCCTTGATCCACCATCCCGAGTTGTAAAGAGCGACAGAGAAAGTAACAACAAAACACATTGCAAGTTGGTCTTGTGGAAAGAAGAAATAACATAATAATAATAATAATAATAATAATAATAATAATAAGAAGTACAAAAGTGTTGTTAGAGGAAAAGAAGGGGAACCGGCAATTTGGGGCTATCGAGACTTGGCCCCTCCGGCTTTATTATTGGCCCTGCAATTATTGTTGATATACGCGCCCTGGCAACCAGTTTAGTGGTTATACACTAAATGCAACAATAAAAAACGATGCTCGCTCACAAAATGGCGAACAAGCTCGATACTTTTTGATACAATCTATGTAATAATTGCCAATGTTTGTAATAATATATTTATTTTTTAATCGTGTATCTCCAAACCGGAATTGTACACGGATTCTCACCCCCTTTTGCATACATAGTATCATTGCATAACGCGAACTTAAGACTTTTAACCTCCAGCAAACGATCCTGAGTTAAAAGTACATCTAAGAAAAAAATATATATCATTACTGTAATAATTGTAATGACGATGAAGATCTTAACCGCCAGTTTCTGTTATTATGTAAAGTAGGATGACTGCTGAAGCGTTATTTTCTGGTGAATTTGGGTTGAAAAATTCTTAAACTAAAAAATTTTACTTGATTCAAGTTAAATTTTTTTTCAGTGTGGAAATGAAATTATATCTCTAAAAATTTGGTTTATTTTTAATTGAGAAGATGAAAATAATTTTGGAGAAAATTATTATTAATAAAGGCTATAGTCTGGGATTTGTTTCATGTTTTTAAGATATTTTCATCTGGGGTATGAATATGAATATAAATATTCTCTTTGAGTACGTAGGTTGGTTTATATATTGTATATACCTCAAGTGTATAGACGTTTGAACGCCGCGGTCGTCAATATAATAGCCGTAGCTGTTGCGAGAAGCTTTTATGGCGAACAACGTGATTCGAATACTGATTGTACAAGGGCTTTTTACGAACTGCTGACTTGGTTGTGTGTTAAAATAAAATAAACACTTGCTAGTACAGTGCACTGAAATAGTTTAATCTGAATTTACTTTTTTAAAGGTGGAATTTTTTTTTTATTTTATGGAAAAATATATATTTTACCTTGATTTTTAGATAAAATAATTCTTCAGGTAAAAAATTCTTAAAAATAATTTTCTTATATAAAATTGGCGTAAAATTATGTCAGATAAGTATTTTGTTAGAATTAAAAAAAAAATTAGTAAGAATTGAAGAAAAAATAAAATAATTTGCCGGAACCTCCTTAGCAATCAAAAGAATGGACTTAAAAATAGTCTGGAATAAAGGGAGAGGAAGGTAAGAGAAAAAAGTAATTAAAGGAAGGGCATTGTCTGAAGCCAGAGATATTGCGGAACAGTAATCAGTAATACAAAAGAAAGTTGAGGGAGGGATAAAGGAATAAAGACTCGTGTCCCTCAAACGCTCCAGAGGAACAGAAACATTAACATCGAGGATACGATTACGACTTTTCTTGGTAGGGCGTCCAATCAGCAGTTATTTTTATAATGACCACCACCACCACCACCACCATCAGTGTCCCGCTGTGGGCTGTGGGTACGTTTCGCTTTTTATCCCGCTCTGCTCTGCTCTGCCAGTGCAATATTATACCGGCATAAGTATGAGCAGAGTAACTGAAGACAGAGAGACTTGATCGAAATTTGTGCCCGTAAATGAGTTTGTCTCGCTGCTGGGTTTTATTTCCTCTGGATGTCTTTTTGAATCGGCATACAATATGTAATATATGTAATAAGTGCTTTGGAGGATGAAGAAAAAGCCACAACGTTAAAAATAAGAGCAAGAGCCAGCTCGTAAAATGAATCGCGGTCTAAAGGGTTTAATTTTGATCATAAATGCCAGGTTGACCATTTAGTTCGCAAATTCGCCGATAGATGTCGCCCACGTGGTGCTTCTCGCAAGCGGTAGTGCGGATCGGGCAATTGTGGGCCCGGGAGTCTTCGATCGAGCCGGTCGTGTGTGGAAGCGTGGATAAATTGACGGCGAATGAAGGCGAGGCAAGTTGGCCGATGGGTAATTGGTATACGAAACAAAATGTTGCATTTTATGGGTTATTGTGATGGCTTGAGGAGAAAGGAGTGTCCAATCTAATAACGATCAGGTTCACTAGAGATACTAAGTGGAGTATATAGTGTAATATAATATGGTATAGTTTAGTGTAGGGCTGTATGGATGAGGCCTTTATTAACCCAGGGATATAATACAAGCTTAAAGTCGGTATATTTATATTTATATTTATATTTAATATATAAGAGAGAGTGCTAAAGAATTTGAGTTTGGGGAGTGCGAAATGACTTTTCGCGGAATCTCGCGTGACGACCCTGAAAAAATCTATCGAAGACGAATAGGATGGATCTATATCCTTCGATATAATGATAATAATACAAGGTCTAGCTGTTTGATTTTTTTTTTTGCAACAAAGAAACGGAGAAAAATAAATTTGGTGGTTGTCTCAATAAATAACGAGTTTAATATTACAATTATAATTATAATTATAATTATAATTATAATGGTGGGATTTGAGTAATTGATGTTTTATTGTCGGTTATTGCGGGGTGTTTTTATTGTCGGAGATGAAATATATTTGTAAAATAATAAAAATAAATGTTGATGATGACGAGCGGCTGTCTCACAGTTACTCTTAAGGTTGTTGGTTGTTGCAAGGCCCAAGGTTTAAACTTTGTAGACTGTGTGTTGAGTATTATCAGTGAAGCAAAAGATGTGATGTGAAATTGGCATTGCGAGAATTGCCAGCGAGGATCGAGGAGTTGAGGGTGGAGTTGTTGGCTCTTCTGTATGAAATACACACGACATTTACTGCCTTGCCGGCTGTATCGCGAGACGCAACCGTTATTATAAATAGATCTGCATCTCGGGGATTTATTTTAAAGGGCTGGGGATGGATATTAACTCGCTTGAATACAAAGTATTTAATTTATAGGTGAGAGTACCAGAAAGGAGCCTTTAGATGTTACTAACTTTTAAGAGTATAATACCGCACTACAATCTGCTTTATAATTCTCGTTAGGATTTCGCGGAAATTTCGTGATAATTTATTGCGTGTCGCCGGTTTACTGTCACTCGTGATTCGTTCAGAGACAACGTATTTAAGTTTTATTTCACACATTTGCAAGTTTGTTGGCTCTTACAGGGCTCGAGAATAATAAAATTTGCTTTATTTGAAGTTTGTGGCGGAAAAATTATGTCAGCGTTCTAATTAAATTATTTTTTTAACGCTACGATTTTTTGGAGATTATTTTTCGATATTTTTAGACCGCAATAGCTCTTTAAAATATCATTTAAATAATTAAAAAAAAATTTTATTTATATGGTAAAGATTAAATTAGAAAAAAATGTTAATTTATTTTTTTTTTTTTTTTTTTTAAATAACAAAAAGATTTTTTCAAAATTATTTTTACTAAAAAAAAATCTGGATGGATAAAAAAATTAATTATAAAATAATTAAATTGTTAAAAAAATAAAATCTAATAAAGATAAAAAAGGAAGTAGTTGTCATCAAAAATGTCAGGATTTGAAATAAAAGTTAAGTCCCGCGTGCAGCGACGACATGTGCCACACACGTCACATGACAGCTAAACCCAGCAGCACAGGTAGTTTTCTTCTCAGTTGGATGACTTGGTTGAAAAGTCCCCGGCGTACTGGTTTTACACACTCTCACAAACTTCTAATGTATAGAAGATATATTATATAGAGGAGTGTCCGCGTGACTCGTGCCACTATACACTTCTCTAAAGGACGCCCATACCATTCACGGATCCTTTGCTGACTTTATTCTCGATCTCGAACACGCTCAACAAGACCCGCCACCGCTTTTACTTACACAATGTATAATATATGTATAATACTGGTGTATGAAGCTCTTCCTACCCGCTGAGACACGCCACCTTCGTTTCTCTATACACAATCCGTTAACACGTGACACGTTTTATTTTCCTCAAAAATGCTAATTTTTTAACTGTTTCATTGGATTTAGTGATTAAAACCGCGAGATAATTGGCTATTTGTGTCACATCAAAGCGGTGTAGTTGTTGGCAAGCTCCACTCGAGTGGATCTGTTGCAAATACATGCACTTACACATATTTTTAAGCGCTAGTAAAGTGATTTCATTATACAGATGCTTGTAAGCGTCATTTTACAAGTTAAGACGAATTATAAACTCGTTCAAGAGGATTTAGAACACGAAAAATAAAATAAATCAACAATTATACCAATTTAAATAATAATAATATTTAAATATTTAAAAGAAATTTTAAGGCAAAAAATTATTAAGTTAGTGAAATAAAATTATTAATAATGATGATAATAATAATAAAAGGAGCGTTTGAATTTGAGGAGTCCTTTCATCTACCCAATACCGAAAAAGTTGTCAATTCAGTCGTTAAAATATCCGTCAAAGACACCGAGAGCAATAATCGCAATATAATAATCGTAATATAATGCCCGTCGACTAAACTCTGACTCTCAGTCTGTTAAATTTCGCACACACGTGTTTAACTTTATTACTCGGTATATTATTTGAAGATTTTATTGTCCTCCTCTTCGCGGTTGGGAGTCGCGGCTTCACTTGTACTCATACTGCGCCATGTTTTTCCATTATACTGAAGAATATACTCGGCTCTACACATCCAAACATATCATTTGAGTATGTATGATGTATAAAGTTATATGGTATATACGCACATCACACAGGCCCACCCAGGTCGACGGATGAATCTTTAAATTTAAAAAGACAAGGAATTATAACCGCACCCATATCCCGCCGATTTTATCCTCGCTTTTTTATTCGCTCTCTAATCGTAATTCGTAATTATTGTTTTGATCGTCATCCGGGTCTGTGAATCAGATAAGCGATTGGTAATCGGAGTGATCTTCTCAATGGAGTTGAGGATTATTTGTAGCAACAAGTGCTATACTATAGATTCTATTCTTTGGGGTGAATAAAATACCCTCGGTCTTGATTCTACATCCCCATGTTCTACACTACATCCACATTCCCTTGTTGGCTCGAGCATGAAAAGACCTGGCTGGCGCCTTCATTCCTATCCTGACCCTTCGCTACTTGATACCGTGTAATTGTCCAAGTATCATTTATTATTTTTTTTTTTTTAATTCACCTGACTAGCTAGTGACAAATTGACGTTGTAATAACTTTAATAATTTTTAATTCTAAATATTTTAATTTATTAACTTTTGGAGAAAAAAATATCAATGTTTGTCTTTATTTTCATCGAAATAATTTTTATTTAATTTAAATTGACTATTTTTTTATTAAAAAAAATTATTTTAATAAAAATACACTTTGTCCTAAGTTTAGTGATTGAATAAAAATAAATTGATGCGTGAAAAAAAATTGATCAAACAGACAAACTGGAGTACCTTGTAGAACAAAACATCAAACACAAAATAATTTATTTATATAAATAAATTATTATTAGAGCCTTTGATATATGGAGGCAAGCATTTGTATGCCAGAAATGTATACATACAAGTGGAGTTATATATTAAACCGAACCAAGAATTCGACAATTACGTCAGTGATGTGTAACGAATGATCGCGAGGGTGTAACAAGGCGTCAGGTTGTCTAAAATGTGCAAACGTCACTGAGTTTAAATGCTTTTCTTGATAAACAACATTTCTCTCTCTGTTTGGCTTGTTGTACGTGTGCGAATTTATCATACTCTGTGCACTAATTTTTTTAAAAAGGAAATTCGAGCTGACAAACTTTAAAATTCGTCTAAATTACACTTTTGTGCGTTTTAAATCCTTAAAAGACCGGAGATTTGAGAAACAATCGTACAAAAACGCCGCTAGGGGCTCAATAATGTGAGGTGAGAGCTGGACAAAGGAGAAAATAATGACACCAAATTGGAGAGAGATGGAGGCACTGACAGTCCAGAGCTTCCTCATTTTGGTGTTAAGTATTTGGACTTGGTTAATGGTTGTATTAGGAAGTGAAACGAGCTTGCAGTATGCTTTATCTGATTGAAAGATGTTCACACAAGTATTGGTGAGTCTGGAGGAGGCTCGGAGACCAATCTGGTGTGTAGTGTATCCGTAATCCTGATATAATCCCGATTTAAGGCCCGCAGTCAGCGGGTGGGCCTTCTTTGGGTCCACAGCGACCCGCCAGAATTTAACACGACAGTCTAAGGTCCCTGTATACTGTACTGTGCTTCTTTTAATATACATCTATACATTCATTTTATTCCTCAAAATCTCATTGAGCCTGCAACAGCAAAATACAAATAAAAATATGAATTCGCTTTCCCCAGTTCGGAGAAAATAAGACCCCAAGGTTTATGACCGATCCGTCAAAGACATCCGTCATGTACAATGACTCTGTGACCAAAATCCGCCCATCTACTACGCACCCATACTTTAAGTATTTCATTTCATTTATATATTCAGATATATTATATACCTTCTTATTCTGCAGAGTTTATATTTTAAATTTTTGTCGGCAATTTTTATTATGTCCTACAACGACTTACTTATAACGATCGGGATTTATTGCTCTTCATTTTATTTTCTGTCCGGGAGATTTGAGTTTTAAATTTTGACCGCGAATTTTTAATTTTATTTTTTATCAATCATTTGAATAATTTTGAAAAAAATAATCTTATATTGAATTTAATCAGCCAATTTTTTTTAAATTTAATTTACAAATTTAATTTTATTATTGATCAATATTAATTGTTTTATTTATTGCAGCTAAATAAAAGTCTCAATAAATGAAAATTATCGATAAAAAACTTTCTAAAATAAATTTTCACCTGTATTTTATTAATAACATTAAGAGTAACTATTTGAGGACGAAAGACATCACCAGAGACGTATTTATCCTAGACTGCTCACTACAACAGCTGTCAAGATTTATTTTACGGCTTCTTACATCACCATCCCATAACTCATTACTCTCTTAGCGTCAGTTTTCATTATTTGTTGACTATATTTAAACTATACCAAGTTATAACAAAACAATGCTATTATATTATTTTCCTTTATTCAACATTTCAAATTCGACGTATTAAATTATTCAGCGCTACGTTTAGTGTTTTGTTGGGCAATATAAATATAAACATTATTATTTATCGGAATTTATATGCTAATTTAGCAATAACTTACCGAGCGGAGTTGAATTATGGAATTTCTTCGGGTAAAATTACGCGTAGTATAATTTTATAGCTGATAATTATTATAAAAAGTAATAAACCGTGTGGTTAATAAATAAACTGTCTTTTCTTTTTTGTTATTACTTTTTCTGGGGTATCAAACTCTTGCGGAAACTATTTTCGTAATATTGTTGCTACTTATTTGTGTATATGTAGATTATATTTCTCGTTGCGAAATTAAATTAACCTCGGAACTTAATACCGATATCCCGTTCAATATACATTCTTATTTGCATTGTGTATTATAGTGCTACGTGCTTTCAAATCAAAATATTCAATATAGTATTCATTTTTTTATTCAATTTCCAGGCTTTTGTTGTATAATTTTATAATTTTCCGTCATTCATTTATAAATATATTTTAGAAATATTCTTTTCAACTTAAATCAATTTTTGAGCAAAGAAAAAAATTATTTTGATAAAAACAATAATTATTTTAAGTTAAATTAATTTTTTTTCGTGTAAAAAATTTTTTTTGTGCTTTAAGAATTTATAAATTTTTAACAAAAATAAAATGATATTAAAAAATAATCTTTAAATAAAATTTTATTTCCGGTAAAATAATTTCTTTTACTTAGAAAAAAAAAAAAATTATTAATTGTAAAAAATTATCAAGCGAATAGATTTAATAACAGAGAAAAAAAATCAAAGCACCGCTTGAGAGTAATTAAATATATTATTTAAGTTAATTAAAAAAAAAGAAATAGTGAAATAATAATTGTAAAAGTAATGTGAGAAAAAAAGGTACACATGTATGTATATATCAACCAAACAGGATACCAATGGAGTTGAGTTCGTTACACTTATTATACACATTATTATTGTGTACATAGACATCACGCGCGTTGCACTCTCGTGTGTTCACAAGTGTGTAGCGAAAAAATGTTTGTACCGAACACGTGTTCACGTTACGCGTGACGATCGGGCTGAAAATTTAAAATAATAGCTGGTAAAAATTGAACAAAATAATTTGTCGCGAGATTTATAATTAAATTACACCGGGCTCGGATGCACCGGATCAGACTTGGAGGATTATGTCAGTCCCGGTGTCCGGTGTCTAAAATATCACATACTTTATTAGTTACTGTTATTGTTATTGTTATTATTATTGTGAGGAGTTGTAAAAAAAGTAATTTGCCAGTGAGTACATGACGATTTTTATTAACTGAAAGAATGATGACGCATCAGTTGGGAATGGCACTCGCGGCTCTCGCGGGTAGCCTCCGCGAAACAAGTGTGAGTTACACCCAGCATTAAAACTCGTTCGCCGATGGGTAAATAAAAAGCAAAATAAATATAAAATATCATAAAGAAATAAATGAAATGTTTTATATTAGTATGCCTCGTATCGGTGGTAAAGAAGAAAGGGCGAAAGGGAATAAAAAATATATATATATATATTTATATGTTAACAACCAAATAATAAAACGACCAAAGTAATAATATTAGTGTCTGCGTATTAGAAATTTACATATTAAGTGTTGAGAGATTTATACGATCTCGTCTGTTAAAATATTGTTGTGCGAAATCACACGTCTTTTATTTTTATTTGCTAGTAATTAAATCGGGTTTCCTGCCAATTATAACTCTATTTAATTATATTTTTAACTTTTCATTCATTGAAAAAAAAATTAATTTGATTTAAAAGAAATTCTTTAAGAAAATTTGACTTAAATCTTTTTAAAAAATATTTTTTCTAGCTTTTTAATCAATTTAATTTTTTTTAATTAATGTTTAAAATAATAAAAAATTAATTTGATTAAAAAATAATCTTCAAGAAAATTTAACTAAATTTTTTTATAAAAAAAATTTTTTCTAGCTTTTTAATTAATTTAATTTTTTTAAATTAATGTTTAAAATAATAAAAAAAAAATTTTTTAAGAAAATTTAACTTTAAATCTTTTTAAAAAAAAAATGTTTTTCTAGCTTTTTAATCAATTTAATTTTTTTTAATTAATGTTTAAAATAATAAAAAAAATTAATTTGGTTAAAAAAAATTCTTCAAGAAAATTTAACTTTAAATTAATTTTTAAAATAATTAAAAAAAAAAAAATTGTTGATGGATTAGTTGATCAAAATGGAAAGACTTAATAATGTTATTGGCAATTTGTCTTTATATAAGGTTTTATTAACCATCGGGGCGATAAAAAAAAGGTAAATAGAAATTAGCGATTTTATAATAGGTGATGAGAGGCGCGGGGGTGATAAATGATTTCTTATAGATTGCATGTCGATTTAAACAGTTATATCCTCGCTTGGTATGTATATAATATAATATAATATTATATCTGTAGTGTAGGGATGAATTGTATAACCATTTGTGTTAAATTATTGTGCGTGGGCCGTAGATGTCGGCACAATAATGGAGCCCGCAGGGGGGTAACCACTGCTCGTAGAGCTTGAGAGGTCTCTTACGACTTTCCAAGGTATATGCGACAGCTATGAGTTTAAATGTCACATTTTTTTATTATCATTATTAATATAAATCATATTATTACAATTTTTAAGAGTAGAAGGGAGTTTTATATTAAATTACGCAACGATATTTATGTCCGATTGTTACTCCGGGATTTATCGCGTTATGCAATAATTTATTATTTAATTATATTCTTTAATAAATAACTCAAGATGATTAATAATCCCAGAAATTGTTGTTGTTATTATTATTCTTTTATGCCGTTTAATAATCGGATTAATCAACTGTAAACTGACTAAACTGATAATTATTGAAATTGAGAAAAGACAATAATAGAATTTCTGTTTCTGATGTTATGTGTTAGAGGCTCGGTTTGAGTTTCTAGTTTCGAGTGGTATGGTATATATGGTGCGATTGCTATGCCCGACAAATGAATACGATGAAGAAAAAGGAGCCATCTCAGGCAGTTGATTGATGGACGCGTCTCTATGTTTATAATTAGAGGTTCAAACGTTTCCGGTTAGCGCGAGAATCGTCAAAGAATTAATTTACAAGTTTTATCTTTCTTTTTTTTTATTTACACGATTTACTATTTTTAAATATTACTATTACTGCGTTTTTTAATTTTAATTAAATATTTTAATATTCCGAGTTAATTATTTTTTATTTAAGTATTTAAATATCTAATTAATCAATTAATATTATTAATAGCAACCTTGAAATCATTATGTGCTTTATTAATTAATGACTTTTGTTAAATTGGACTATACTTTTTTAACTATTGACATTTTTAAAGATATAAGCTCATCCCGAGGTTATACACATCAAGAGCTTTCATTAGAATACCCACATGCATTTTTGATATATTTTTCATATATACATATATATAATATACATAAATATATGAAATATATGAAAAATTGATGTGGGTACTCAAGTGAAAGGTCTCGATGAGTATAACACCGAGATTAGCTTATATCTTTGAAAATGTCAATATTTCTCAAGATACAAGGTCATTTCTTAATTATTGACATTTTTAAAGATATAAGCTCATCCCGATGATATACTCATTAAGAGCTTTCATTTGAGTACCCACATGCATTTTTGATATATTTTTCATATATACATATATATAAAATATATAAATATATAAAAAAATTGATGTGGGTACTCAAATGAAAGGTCTTGATGAGTGTAACATCGGGATGAGCTTATATTTTTAAAAATGTCAATATTCCACGAGATATAAGGTCATTTTTCAATTATGTATCATAAAAACCCGTTTTATCATATAAAATATAGTCGCCACAAATTTTGCTTATTTTCTTAATAATATGGATTATTTAAATTTAAATAAAATAAACGTAACATGTTATAAGAAAAAAAAAAAACCGTTGAAATAATATTCACGTGTTCCGGAAATAAATTAATGCGGGTTCACTTAGAATTAACACGTGTGTGTGAGAATTTATTCAAACTTCCTACATATCATTAAATAAAATAAAATAAATTTAATTGCAAATTCATTACTATAATTACACTCACTTAACTACACCCATCGTCAATTAAAAATAAAAACTTGATATTTAAAAAAAAAATTTATAGTATTTGCTCAAATAATCGCGATCTGTGTTTGCATTGGCAATTATAAAGTACGAGTGTGTGTGCATCTAAGTATTTATAATTGAAATATTTAAATTAATTTGTTTTATTCAAGAGTTTCCCGGGCTCGGGTCCAAAGACGTTAAGTACGTCGCGTGGTTCTGACTATCACGTGTAAAATGGTGCCAAGAAGATGCAATTTATCACTACGTCGTTTCACGACGAGTACGCTCTGGTTGACGGGCTCACGTATGAGATCGTTAATACTTTCAAGTACATTAAGTAAATTATTATTTATAATTCTATTGAAAAAAAAAAAAAAAAAAAAAATAATTAATTAAATAAAAAAAAAAATAACTTACCACGTTTTTGCATGAAGGAGAAGAGATCATCAAGGAATTCTTTGCGCTTTGGGTCGTCATTAATTTCGTACAACTGTAAGAAAAAAAAAAATAAATTGAAACAACAGGATAATTAAAAACAGTTATTTGAAAAAAGAAATTACCATCTAAACCACAGAACATTATATTTCAATATCAATCAATAACAAAATAAACCCGATACGATATCAGATCCAATAAAGAACCGAGAATAAAATAAAACAAACTGTGAGTGAGTGAGTGAGTGATATTACAAATGGTAAGTAATAGATGGCAATTGGGCAGAAGTAAAACGTTATATTGGGGTGTGTAATAAAAACAGGAGTGAAACGAGTATGCTCGTAGCGACAGACAGATTAGTTAACTCCGATTATTAATGATTCCGTTTAAACCATCTCGCGTTATAACACATACATGTAACATATACCAGAGCCCCAAACCTACTGTACACCGTATTCTGATGTATTCACCTCATATCACCTTTACTCACAAATCCCCTGTCGGCTCATCAAGCTCCAGCCCTTCAGGCTCTGTATTATCATATTTGTTGTATTATTAATTATTATTTATTACACTTAATAAATAATTCCATTGCGTAATTCAACCCCCTCATTAATTTCCGGCGAGCTGCATTTTTAGTAAATGAGGATTTATTTTAATAACAACCCTTAGAATTTTATTTAAAATAAATCACACAACATTAAACATTAAATATAAATGTTAGATTGAAATAAAAATTTCAAATTATAATTTTATTTTTTTACCGACAGTGTAGTATTTTAATAATGGGTTTCATCGTTGACTGTGATTAATAATAAAATAGGCATGCCTTTCTTTTTGATTAATGTGGCACATATATATGTATATATTAGAGTATAAAATCTTTCGATATTAAGATTAAGATTGAGGACTGAGGATTGATCGGAGCTAGACATCATCGTAGATTATTAGATGATTCGAGTAATCAACCGCGGCTCGGGTTCTGGTTAAGGCGGAGGGGGAGGAGGCACGGGGTTAGCATGCTAACACATATTAATATATGTACGCAAGGATAGATAGGAGAGGAACGGAACGAGGGCCTGAGAAATGATCTGGGTGGCAGGATCTTGATCGCCTGTTCATTTATTCCTATCCGAGTGTTTTTTCTCGGTAACGCCCCCGTACCGATGTTTCCCACCCTCGAAAGGCCAACCCGCAACACGCTTGCTCAGAGGGCCATTTTGTTGATGTACACATTATGCTTTTTGTTGTTGCTGGTGCTTTTTTGTCTGTTCTACTCGCATTATCGGTACGGTCTTTCAGAGCCCGCGGAATATAAACGAAGGATGAGCAGCTCGTTAGGAGCCGAGTTGCGCGGGGGCGAAAGGGAAAAAAAACAGGCATATTGATTGATCTACAGCCAACCGTCAGACCGGAGGAAAAAGCCCCTCAGAAATGGAAATCACCTTCTTCCAGAGAGAGTAAATAAAGACTTTGACCTGGAGATTCCGAGATCAGGCCAATTTTTCTCTTTTTTTATTCAATTTATTTAACAATTACTTCCACAAAAAAAAAAAAAAAAAACATTTTTTTTAATAATTATTTTGGACAAAATAAATTTTTTTTAAGACAACAGCGCTAATTTTTAACCGACTTTTGTTGTTAGAGCGCACAATTGTCATTTCTAGCATAATTACAGTTAATTGTTAGATTCAAATAAGGATTGTTATAATTTGTACTGTGAGTAGAAGCACAAGACAGTAAAAAGAGTTCATGAGCACCCTCACTAGACCGTTAATTTTTTTAATACACACTCAGTGACTAGATAAAGACCAGTTATCAGTTACCAGCTAACGGTTGTACAAAAACGTGTATTTGCAAATTATCTTTAACTTTTGTTCCTATTCGTGATTTACAATTTATTTTTATCTATTATTTTTAAATAATAATAAATTTTTTTGACAAATTTATTCAAAATGAGTGTAATTAATATTTCAACAACAGTTAAAACTGAGACATAAAAAAAATAATTAAACAGCGAGAAAAATTAGCGATCGCTGGAAGAGATGGTAGCCAGCGAGCAGGAAAATGATCGGTAGGCAGGCTCTTTCGCTTCCGACCCTCCGTTTGTTTTTATACATTATTATATATTTTATATACATATACTCATGTAATCGCTCGGTTTGCAGCGAATGACTCTCTATTCCTCGGTTTATATGCTTACCGGCAAGACCCGGTGGGGATATCAAGATCGCGAGTTTGCGCGGCCATAATACCTCACACAACTATATAATACCACACTCTACGGCTACTGACTACCATTATTGTTGTTATTTTTTATACTCGTTTCCGAGCATAAGCATTGAAGATAGCACAGACCAATTACAATTATTATACAATAAGTGCCGTATTGCTGGCACTGGGACGTGCGTCAAAATCTCCATAATATTCGTATCTTGTGTTGTAAAATATAAAAAATTTTAAAAATAACTGTAATAAAAAGCGACGAGGTACAAAATCAATAATGCTGAATTATTTACAGACTAAATTAAGAGATAAGAGGGGAGTCACTGGATTGTTCAATTGTTAAGTAATAGTTCAATGAACTATTGGCAGTTAATAGAATTTTTATTATTGAAAATTTTATTTTACTTATTTATTAATAATTTTTTACTAATAATTAATTTAGTATAAGTATTTAGCCTGCATTCAAAAATACTCTATCTCTAGATACATAATTAAGAAATGACCTTGTATCTCGTGAACTATTGACATTTTTAAAGATATAAGCTCATCCCGATGTTACACTCATCAAGACCTTTCATTTGAATACACACATCAATTTTTCATATATTTATATATATGTATATATGAAAAATATATGAAAAATGCATGTGGGTACTTCAAATGAAAGCTCTTGATGAGTATATCATCGGGATGAGCTTATATCATGACATTTTTCATGTAATCTGAGATTTAGCGCTTGAGCGAATTCCTCGGGGATATAATTATCTGGTCAATCGTGAGGGATACCGATAATTATGGCTTTGCGTTATAGTAATTGTGTTTTAGTCTTCGTGGAAATAAGAGGAGTATTATGTCCCAAGAAATAAATAAGAAAAGTTGTGAATTTATTCGAAGAGAGTTTTTATATAAACTACTGAGTAGTAGTAGTAGTAGTAGTAGTAGTAGTAGTAGTAGTAGTAGTAGTAGTAGTAGTAGTAGTAGTAGTAGTAGTAGTAGTAGTAGTAGTAGTAGTAGTAGTAGTAGTAGTAGTAGTAGTAGTAGTAGTAGTAGTAGTAGTAGTAGTAGTAGTAGTAGTAGTAGTAGTAGTAGTAGTAGTAGTAGTAGTAGTAGTAGTAGTAGTAGTAGTAGTAGTAGTAGTAGTAGTAGTAGTAGTAGTAGTAGTAGTAGTAGTAGTAGTAGTAGTAGTAGTAGTAGTAGTAGTAGTAGTAGTAGTAGTAGTAGTAGTAGTAGTAGTAGTAGTAGTAGTAGTAGTAGTAGTAGTAGTAGTAGTAGTAGTAGTAGTAGTAGTAGTAGTAGTAGTAGTAGTAGTAGTAGTAGTAGTAGTAGTAGTAGTAGTAGTAGTAGTAGTAGTAGTAGTAGTCCTGTATAATAGAGGAATGCAATCAATTCTTACGATTGTGATTATGCCGGATCGATGTAATTGTTAACTTGCAAAAAAGTAATGTTTGCATTATTTCATTTTTTTGCTGGTGTTTATTGCACCGGAGACGTTAATTTAAAAATTTATTTTGCTGAAGAGTTTACTCAATACGACCGGAGCCTTGAGAAAAAATATAATGAGTGTAAGGACAGAAATTTTAGAGTGTTTAACCTGACTCTTGGCCAGATGCTTTGGAGCCATTACAAATAAAACGTAAAAAGGAAAAAATAAATGAAAAAAAAGAAGCATAAAATAAAATCTCATCGCCCCACGTAAGGTTACTTCTCTCTGTCGATTATTTCCAATAGAACTGCTGAAATTTTATGCTCCTAGCTGGAAATATTAAATCGCACCTAAATACGTTTTATGTCGACCGCCCAATAATCTCATAAGAATCAACGTCAATTCTTCGTGACTGTAATATGTAGTCGTGATCCACAAATCTTAAATCTTAAATCTCAACTTTGTTCTTTACTAAATAATATTAGTATTTATTTTATTTGGTGGTTGGACCTGCATACACGCCTAGATTTTTAAAACTATAAAACTATAATTCCAATATATATTTCACAATATCAAGATGTCACATAAATTGAAAATATCCTCAATTTTTATAGGCCATATATTCGTTTTCAGTATACTTTGTAATACATTTTGTATAATATTATAATAATTCAATTAGTAAGTCCATATTTTTTGATAATCGGCATTTTTATCCCTAAACGTTTTAACCTATTAAACTTTTATAGCAATCAAATCCTTTACATTTTAACCATTTCATTTCTTACTTTCTTTTTTGAGTAATCAAACATCCTAAGTCTTATTTATTCATTAATAAATTTATTTAATAATTTTTAGCTGGCATTAATTGTTAATTTTTTTTATAATAAAAAATTCTCTGGGATTAAATTCAGGATAAAGATTAAAATAAAAAAAAATTTATTTTTTTTTTATATATAAAATGATTAATCAATCATTTTACTGATTGAGGTCCAGCAAAGGTTGCAAGTAATTATTTTGCTTGTAATATTTTATTTCTTGAATAAAAAAATTTATATCTTAGTAATAAAATTTTTTAGTGATTGTTAATTAATTATAAAATTCTTTTAAGTAATTAATATAATTGTTTTAGTTTTTTACCTGAATTTTACCATAAATAAATAAATTAAATTCTGATAAAGTGAAAATCACTTATGATTATAAAAATTGACATTATACAGCTATTTAAAACATAAATAATGAATAAATGTTTGAAATCCCGAGGCAAGGAACATTAATACCTGTTAAGCGATGAGAGTTTCAGCGAGAAGTAAAAAGGAGGTTATCTGAGTCTGAGTCTGAGTCTTTGTTGCATGATATTATCCTTGGAAGATTGGTGTTGTTGGTGTTGTTGTTGTTGTTATTGTTATTGTTATTGTTATTGTGTATTAACTCGATATAATATAATAACCGGAGAAATAAAACATTAGATTGCCTGCATATTACCCCACTCGAGCATTCGTCCCGGCATTATTTATGCCTTGATTTATTATAATCGAACCTTGAGACCATTTGATCCGCGCCGACGTGGGAGATACCCGACGACCAGTTTTCGCGCAGGATCAGCGCCACCTCCGGTTGATACCAGCGCCCTATCTCTGTCAAGAAGTTAATTGATCTCGGCTTGATTAATAAGTGTATCGCAATATATATATATATTATTTATTATTTTTTAGCCCGCGAGCTCCACTTTCGTATCAGTATCAGGTTTATCCCCCGTCCTCCGAGCCTTTATATGTCCTCTCTATATTTTTAATTTATTATTATTATAAATTCGCGTTTATCGTACCTGGAAATCGCGTATCATATCAAGGAGTAAAATCAAATTGCAACTCCAAGCTACCGAATTATTTCCCGCAGTTGTATAAATCAAATTCTCAATTAATTAAACCGATTGCTTGTTAACGCCCCGGCTATCATATCGATTTATATACTATAAAACTACTCTACATATTGATTATTTATTTATTGTTCTTTTATTTTTTATTTCATTCCTCACAATTTTTCCCCCTGTGTAAAATAAATTTTAATTAATTATTCATGCAGGATAATATTTTTAAAAATTAATTTAACAACTTTTTTTTTAATATTCATTTTTAGTATGTGAGAATTTATAACTTGTTATTCTTTTATTTACCGGTTTTATTGTTAGAACATTTTGACTGATAAAAAAAGAATTTTCTTTATCATTATGTTTTTATTTGAAACTATGACTCACGTGTGTTTATTTATAATCGGTATTAAATTGTTATCATTATCAGTGTTGACACTATTTTTATACTCTTTTTTTTAATTGCTACACGGAAAAAAATAAATAGTAAATGCAACATGATAAAATCATGTTGCAGCCACATGATGTCATGTTGTGGTAGCATGATTGTCATGTAGCCGAAACATGACAAATCATGTAACTTGAACATGATTTCATCGTGTTTATTTACCAAGCTGCATCATGTTGCATTTACTACTTATTTTTTTTCGTTTTTCATGTATGAAAAAATAGTTTTTTCTAAAAATATAAATGACTATGACTTTTTTTTTTAAACAATTACAAGGCACCAATTTACGCGTTTAATTTTTAATTTTTTTCTTGAATTAACAATCAGAGTATTGTACATTTAAAAATAATATTTCTAGAGTTCAGTGTAACAGTATATATTAAACGTAGGCTTCATGACGAGCCATGGGAATCGCGGTTTAAAAAAGTATTTGAGAAATCGAGTGTAATACCAAGTGTAAGTCTCTGTACGGGTCGAGAGGCAAGGAGAGTGTTTATTAACAAGGAAACGAAACAACTCGCACCAGTACGCTAATAAGAAGAACAAGCTCTGAAAAATATAAATTTAACCCAAGATCTTCACAATGACGCCATATTTTCTCTTTATTACATACATTTCACTTTATTATTTCATTTAATAACTATTATTACCATCAAAATTAATATTAATATTTACTTGGATAAATAAATGAATTTAAAAAAAAAAAAAATCTAGTATATTTTTTTAAAGAAAAAAAAAATTTGAGGCTGTAATTAAATAGTGAGGGATGAAATAAATTGATTGTAAATGACTGAGGATATATAATACATATGAGGATAAATAATATAAATGTGTTGGCAGTTGATGTACAGCGGGAGCAAGGCGCGAACGCGCAGGTAGGAGGCAGTTAGCGCGTGTTTACACGACAGCGCTATGTAGCCAGCGACCCTGCAGAGAGCATCTGAATGCTCAATGTACCCAACCCGGCTGGCTACTTCGTACTTCACAGACGTAAACGTTTCTATTTGTCTCAACACTTGTCTTATTTTTTTTGTTCATTTTTTTACGAGATAATCTTCGCATACTTTGACTATTTTTCGAACACCCTGTCTCTTTTATTTTATTTAAATTAAATCGATTTAAAGATTCGCCACTTCATAAACCAGATATTCATCTCTGACTTTCTCTCAAAATTCCGTGACATGGATCTTCGTGTCCGGTTGGAGTGATTCAAGTCTTTTATGTTTATTTCAATGCGAGTAAGGTGTCTGGCAATTTCTTTACATTTAATTTTATGGAAAAAGCCAATTGATTTTTAAATTGTTTGAATAAATTTTAAAATTAATTTTTTCGGAGCAAATTTTTGCCGATTTTTAATTAATTTTTAAATTATTTATATTATTAAGAAAATAATAATTCTGACCGGTAGTCAATTTATTATGATAATTATTTAGGCTGCATGCAAAAATTCTCTATCTCTAGACGCATAATTAAGAAATGACCTTGTATCTTGAGAACTATTAACATTTTTAAAGATATAAGCTCATCCTGACATTACATTCATCGAGACCTTTCTTTTGAGTACGCACATCAATTTTTTTCATATATTTATATATATTATATATATATATATATATATATATATATATGTATATATGAAAAAAATATATGAAAATGCATGTGGGTACTCAAATGAAAGCTCTTGATGAGTATATCATCGGGATGAGCTTATATTTTTATTAATGTCAATATTTAAGAAAGTACAGTGCAATTTAACAAAAGTCGTTAATTTATAAAGCAAATCTTAAGTTCAGGAGCAAATTGTCGATTATAAATTAATTTTATTTCTATAATTTCACAAAAATAAAATAAAAATAAATTTATAAATTATAATGAATAAAAAATAGAAACTATTTAACTATGGATAAAATAATGATTAGATTAAATCGCGAGTCGATATGAAAAAGATAGTATCGCGTGTTACATGCAAGAACTGTTAGATTGGATGACTACCTGAGCTTTTCACACAGACTCAGATAAGAAGATACCTGGCGCCTCGAGCGAATGCCATTCGACATAGACGCATGCATCTATACGTCCATACATATAATATTATATATATTATACACACTAACGCCCCCTCTCAGCCAAAGATTGATTATAACATAAAACTTTTCTCATTTTCTCGACTTCATCAGTATTTACTCACTCAATTATTTTTATTATAATAATAATTAATAATCAAGCGATATGCATGCAAGCCAGGCACAGATATGCTAAGCACACATTACTATTACTAATTATAAATATATAATTGATTCAAAAAATCTCGGGTATAACTTTGCGGTGAATATCAAACGCAGATATTAATTTTGAATAAAGTCATTAAAACGCTCTCGGTATTAACTGTCATATAAAAATCAATTCGTTTCATATATATGTGTGTAATATAATTTTTTTTAACAGCTAGAACTTTTGATTTAATTTTAAAAGACCATTTTTTTACGATCGGGCTTTAGTGTCGCCTAATGCCAGTTTATTTCATGCCCAAAATATTAAATAATGTTTATAAAGTCTCCAAGGGACTTTTAATTCTTTTATTATTATTATTATTATAATTATTCAACTGTGACATTACACGAGGCTGAAAATCCATAAAACTATTGCCACTGTAGCTCCGGTTTACAGTATAAATATTAACAGCTTAGCTCTTACTTCTAGCCAAAGTCGCTTTTAATTTTTAGCTCACATTTATTGGTACATTAAACATATAAATTAATAATAAAAATAATAACAGAACATGAAATGAAAGCCAAAAACAAAAATTGCTTAGCGGTAGCCAAATATTTGCCGATAAAATTCAAACCCGCTGTATTAGTATATATCACCTATATTTATACATATTTTTATAGCGTACGGTTATTTAATACTCGCCGGAAATGTATGTCAAAGAGGCGTATCAGGATCTTCCCGAGAAATTCTTAAATAAGGATCTAATTGCCTCGCCGATACATTTTGTTGCCAACAAAGTATAACATAAAAATTAATAAATATATGTTATAGAGGTCACGAATGTCAAAAAAAAAAAAAGAAAAAAAAAAAAAAAAAAAAATTGGTTGCTCAAAACCGATCATCAAACGATTCTTCCGTGGATATAATATAATAATTCCCAAAAATAACATTCGGTGGATAAACTTTTTTATAATCATCATAAAATGTTTATGGATTATGTGCATGAGTCTCAGCCCAGCCAAATACTATCTATATAATATTACTCCTTTCTTTTTTATTCGAGTTATTATGACGTAGTTAACATATAAATGAAAATCGAGTCTATAAAAATTTAACAACCGATTAGCTGACCTTCTTTATACACATAAACACAACTATAAATATAAATATAAATTTATGCCTATATACGGTTTAGACTTGTTATTATTTTCATGTAACAAACACACACACACACACACACACACACACACACACACACATACACAACTCAAATTTTAACCATTACTATTACTCCCATTAAATTCGACAAATACCTGAAACAAATTGTCAAACAATACCTTTTCAATTAAACCCGCCGGGGATTCATTATTATTGTTATTGTTTTTGTTCTCGTCAATCAGTGGAGGACTCTCAGACGACCCGAAATCCGGCTTGTGCCACATGGGCTGTCGCGTGAACATTTTTTAAATAAATAATTAAAAATATCACTAAAATTAAACAAAAAACTAAATTTCTAAAAAACTATAAACTAATTTAGAATTAATTCTGGACGGAAAAGGAGCACGATCTGCTCGGAACGGGCCCTTGCGTGCTAAGCCGTCCATCCGACTTGATTCGACTGACGTGAGTCGTCCCGACCAGGTTCAGGCCACCCGATTATTTTGACGACCAAATAAATGCTCACTGTATATGATACATGCAAGCACAATATACAGTATTTTTTCACGTGTCGAAGTTCGGCCATCTACAGGGAAGTTTCTAGCCCCCACTTTTTACCCCAATGGGCCCGAATCTTTTTTCTATACTTTGTACCGGGGCTAATACCATCAACTCTAACACTGGACCTAATGCTCAATATAATACCTAATACAGACATTATATAAAAACATCCGAGTTTTCAGCTCTGAGCGGTCAATCTTTGGAGAAATCTAGCCCCTTTGGACACGATAGACGACGACAGAAATAGCAGGAGAGTTCCCTGTGGTTTTTCCTTCCTCAAAGTTGCGCAGGTATATAAAGGACATTTGCCTTATCTTTCTAAAAAATCTGATGTCCTTCATCTTTATCCTGTCTGTAAATTGTTATTGGTAATCTTGGCTCAGTTGTTTAGTTGCTTTAGTAACAATTGAGCAGCGAAAATCACGAGCACCAAAATTGAAAGAGAATTATAAAGCCCATCAACGGTCTCTGAATTCCGAAATTCAATAACTGTACAAGTATATTCGACCGGAAATACTTATAATTACAGAAAGATGCATCTGTCTTGTAATGTGGCTTCTTGGAAAAGGATATTATATACATATTATGTTATGGTTATGGTATTTTGGTTTACTTGCCCGAGATTGATCGGCAACAAAGAAATAATAATTGGGAAGAAAGTTGTTGTTGTTGTTGATGGTGGATTTAATTTTTGTTCATTTTTTAGGCGAGTTTGCGTTGGAGTTTGAACGAAGATTATTTTCTGGCTGATGTTAATAACCATGTGCTACAGAGTATGGAATATTTAATGGCTAATGTATATTATTGAGAGGCATTACTGGAGGTAATGATTGCTAGGTGTAAATGAATTCGAGAACGGCTTGTAAAATAAATTAAAGAGTCTGACTGATTGTTTTGATTCTAGTCATCCCTAAGTGAAAGATAACGTGCAGTAGTTGTAACAAGCAACTGGATAGGAGGTAAAAAGGGAAAAGTGGGTGCTGGACCGCTCATATAATATATAGGATATAGTAAAGTAATCTAGCGGTAAATGTCTTTAAGCGATTCAAAGATAATATTGCGAGTCGTGACCGATTTAAAATAATTCCTCTAAATACAGGATCCAGTGTGTTAAAATCCCTGGCATTGAGTTGTGTTTTCTCGGATCCATTTGTATAATTCCCGCAATCTAAACATATATAATATTTTCTAAGAAATAGCATACACTGTGTTATAACTTATAACACACACGTTAAATTATCTTATTTCATCTTTGGATTCTTCAGCATTTATGAAAACGTTTAAGAAAACAGCCCCGGGTACGAGGAATATCTCACGCAATCGATACATTATTTATTGGATTTTTTACCGGATAAATTATCTAGTTTATTTCGAATTATATATTATATATGAATATTTAATCATTTTTTACTCGTTGTTTATAGTATTAATCAGTGTAATTTTATTCGAATTCCTCAGCATAACTACTCCGGAATTTATTTATGGTTAAAACGGGCTGTCGTGAATGACGTACGGAAAATTGTCATACCTGACAATTTTCTACCTCAACCTGACGGACAAATGAAAAAATACTAGTAGTATACCTGGATTTAAACCTATTTCCGGATAATTTATTATGCTTTTCCTACCAACGTCTTCGTCTATTGTTCTAAAACGCCGGATGATTCATTTCACGATGGATAACTAAACTCTGATGAATGTCCATCGAAAGATCCAGGGAGCAAGAGAAGGGATTAAGCTGCCGATCCCACTGACAGATACTTTTTACAGATTGTATTGTTATTTATATCGACTGAATGAACAAACTCTAAACTGGATTTTTGGTTAATGAATTCTTCTTTGTTCAAATAAAATCTTTAAGGTTTTACTTTAATCCTGCTACCGATTGAACTTTTATTTTTACACTGAGAAAAAAGATTGATTGTAATATTTTTTATAGTTAAAAAATTTTATCCAAATTTTTACAATTAAGTTAATGCCAGATAAAAATTTATTGATAATAAATTAATTGATCACTTAATAATATTAAAAGAAAAAAAAAATGTTTGTTCAATAAATTAAGTGTAATGTCATGATAAATATATGATATTGTAAATAAAATTATATATTGTATAATTTTAAATGGAAAAAAAATTTCAAATAGGAAATAATACAAACAAAATTCGTCACTTTGTCAAACTTTAATACCATCACAAAAGAATGGAAATTTATAAAGTGAAAAAGGCGAGAAAACAAACTTAATGACAATGATAATTGAGATGTTAAAAATTTTAAATGTTGGGATCATTATTTTCCCCTCTTTTTTTTTTTTATTTTTATTTTTAAAGCCATTAACATCAACTTTTTAGCAAAAGTAATTAGACAATTTGTTCCAGAGGAAAACAATCAGCGAAATTTATCGATTTTCTGTATATAATACAAAAAAATATCGTTAGGACTTAAAAGTTTAAAACTAATGAATAAATGAAAAACGTAATTGTGGGCACTGAGTGCTTCCTGCTGTTTTCGTCAGTTTATTTTCAGATAACAATCGATAGAGCGTTACTTCCGATAAATCTAAAATGAACGTACGTTAATATTTAATGAATAAATAAAAATTTAAGCTTCTCGTTTTGAAGATCGTATCTAGCTTTATCTTTATGCCGTCTTATTACAACTTAAAATTTTAACTGCCAGATTTGACAAATCATCCGCCAGAGAAATTTGCCCCGGCACACGGTCACCGCAGGTATCTAAATCTATTAACAGCCTGCCCGTTTAATGTTTAATAGTTTCAATATTCATTGTTAACACTAAACTACACTACTACTACTACTACTACTACTACTACTACTACTACTACTACGTACTATTTTTTTGAGTGATGTCATATCTGTCTCGAGTCTCAAGTGTTATCTTTTTCCTTATTCCTTGTAATCCACCAAAATCTTTTGTATTATTTATTTCAGGTCAATTTTTTAAAGCTTACCTTGAAATTTCTAATTTTCTGACTAAAAATATCTATAATTACAAGGCAATTTTTCACTTGGTAATCGATGGAAAAATCTTATTTGAATACTCTAAAATTGAATCCGTCAAATTTTTACTAATTTAGTGAGAAATAATTTTTTTTAACAAACTAAAAAATTTAATAACATTTTTTTTAATTTTATAAATAATTTTACCTTCAATTAATTTAGAAATTATTCTGTCAATTATTAAATTTTTTCAATAAAATATTTACAAATTATTAATTATAATTCATGTTTAACATTTGACGATTTTTTTAAAATTATCACAGAATATAAATAGTCAAATTTTCACTAAATAATTACTAAATTTAAAATTTGTTCATTAAAAATATATTTAAATTTAAACAAGTGTAATGTAATGTATTTTCTGTACTTGGAATAATGATCAGTAGACGCTGCCCAAAGGACAATTTGTTCCATTATTGAATAATATAGACCATAAATCGTAGTCAAAAATAAAATGACATTGCCATAAACGGTATGTCTTGTAAATCATGGTACTCTGGATGTTATTACAGTTGACCTTGACTTGAGTTATTGTTAAGTGACATTTTAGTGTATCTACACATAAACATAACGTTATTCTTATAATAACTTGGAGTTATTATACTATTGTCGTACTGTTAAAAATAATAGTAATAACAATAAATAAAATGATAATGATAATGTTAAATAAGAGGTTCATAAAGGTCTAACTGAAAGATGATTTGAGACGGCAAAAGAGCGAGTGAGTAGTTTAACTTTAATCTGAAGTTGTGCCGGCCGATACCGAGCCGAGTTGGAAGCTTAAGAGTAAGAACCCGGTATCATCAGAGGGAAAGAGGGAAAGGGTTGTCCCGAGGGCGAAAATGAGAGAAGCGATGGCGTGATAAATGATCAAGTATTTAACACTCTTTACGGATTAGCATATAAACTACAGGCAGTCCATAGATCTTACAGCCAACGCATTAACGTACAGGGAGCATCCAACATCCAACAGGCCCACGGCCCTTCAATATCTTTCTTTATTTTTCATTTTTTATTTTGCTTTCGGCTAAGCTTTGTTTTGCTTTTATTATCCTTATATTAGATATATTTTTTTTTATTCATCCCCGTATTTATAATGTCTTTAAAAGCTTCTACATCTGCCAACAGATTCATCTTTTGATGAGCTAGACCGAAAAAGAATGTTTGATTTTTAGTTTTTTTGATGTAAATTTTGACTCTTTCGAGCAAAAAATTGAAAAAATTTACTTTAAAATAAGAAAAAATAATTCTTTATTAGAAAAATAACTTTCTCAAAGCTCAAAAAAATTTTTTTTCACTCCAAAAGTCTTTCAAAAATTTTTTTTTTTTTTGTAAAATTTATTATAAAAATTAAATTATTCTTTTTTCTGTGGACTAAATAAATTTATTTTGATAAGCTAGACCGAAAAAGAACGTTCAATTTTTAGTTTTTTGATGTAAATTTTAATAGTTGATTGTTTGGAGCAAAAAATTTGGAAAATTTAGTTTAAAAATAAGAAAAAAATTTTTTATTGGAGAAATAATTTTCTCAAAGCTCAAAAAAATTTTTTTTTACTCCAAAAGTCATTCAAAAATTTTTTTTAAGTAAAAATTTATTACAAAAATTAAGTTTTTCTTTTTCTGTGGACCAAATAAATTTATTTAAAGCAAAAACCAATTTTTAACGTCAAAACTGAAGAAATTTTATTAAATGACAAATGATACCTCAATTCTCGAGCAAAAGTCACCTGGCTAGGTGGAACTCGGTGAGTTATCGCGTTAATAAACAAGCGAACACATGTACCAGGTATAAACGGGAATAATAATGTGATATTTATTGCCATACAAGCTAGATCATAATCGCCGGCAATAAACACACCAGATAAAATAATAAGGCGTATCGCGGGAAGATTAAACAAAAATAAAATTATTACGAAAATAAATGGGTAGATTTGTTGATTAATTGATTAGGGAGGTGCCAAATCCCGCCTCGCATATTATACGCGTACCCCGTCATTATACTACGAGGGAGAGAGAATAGAAGGAGAGCTCGAGGGAACTCGAGTTATTTAATGGGAGTAAATACGAAGACATGTCCGGGTCTCGAGATTAGCTCACTTGCATGTTCTGTAATTATATAACCAAACAATAAATGCAAAGGTGTATTAGTATCGGTATTACATTATATAAAATGGGGATAGTGTATATTTATATTTATTTGTTATTTATATGCATGTTGTTATGTATTTATCTTGAGGTTTATAAAGACAACATCGAGACACGAAGGTAGATCGAATCTTAGCTCTGCCATTCGTATCGCTTCGGGTCTCCACGACCATCCACGATCACTTTCGTGCAGTTCATCCACTCACTAAACTATACTCACTACCCCGATCTCTAATAAGTTCATTAATACCCTCTGGTTATTTCGCAAACACGAAGAAACAATTTGATCCCCTTACAATGTTGCGCTTTGATTATATCTTACTGCTAAAAATCTGTTAGCTTTTTTTTTTTTTTTATATTTTTTTAGCCAGCTCAAAGTGAGTAAGAACATTTTTTCAGACAATTAATTTTTTTTACCCAAAAAATTCGTGTCAATTTAAAGAGTACAAGAGTTCTTCTTCACTTTAGCTGCAATGACTTAAGTATTGAAAGAAATTTTTTTTAAAAAAGTTCAATGCTTAAAAAATTGAAATTTGAGCCGGGAAAATTTTTTATAACTTTGAAAATAAAATCCTAAAAATATAAATTTATATCTGAAGTCTTTCGACAGGTGTTGAGATAAAAAAAATGATAAATTACATCCTTGATTTTTTTTTTTAACAAACTCTAAAAATATATCAATTCATTTGTGTTAATTAATACGGGTTAAAAAAAAAAGATTAAAAATGTGACATGTTATTAGTGTTAAAGATGTTATGACGTACGTAACATTTAACCGAAAACCAGAGGTCTGTTCAAGCAGATTTTGCTGAGAAAGAAGGGGTAGTTAAACGGCTCGGCCAACTAAACGTATAAACCTTTTTACACACGTCGTAATATTTATTCACATGATTGTGTACAATAACAGCGAAGCAAAGTCGTATTATATATATATATGTATTTATAAAATAGCATTATATACAAGTGAAGTAAGGGCGTAAGAAGGCGATTCCGGGTACAGAACGCATAAACCCAGTGATGGACGCCAACCGGGTTTTTAGATCAAAGTCGCGGCTTTCAAACAATGTTACTTGTGCCGCGCAAGCTTGTACTTATACTACTTAAATTTAAATATATACGTATCTACAAACATCTTTACACATCACACAACTCTGGACTTTATTCATCAATTCGCTTTTGCGGTTATATTACTATACCAAAGCTTTTTTTACTTTTTTACACCCACGCTAAGGACAAAAGGGACTTATTCAAATAACATAATGAGTCCCAGTACAGCTGCATGCACCGACCTCGAGACACTTTCTCCTCCAAGGCTTGCTTTTCTCACCTTTTATCTTTATCTTTTTCTTTTCCAAATTAAAGAATTAAATCATAAACCCGAAAAAAATGACTAAGCCCTTTATCGGGGTTGTAAAGAGATGAGAATTAAGTATAAATTACTATTACTATTCCTTAGATCTTGTCTCAGGACTTAGGACGTAATCTTTTTATCTTCCAGAAATAAAAAGGCTACTCATTTTTATTTTGTTAATTACTTACTAATTTTTGTTTAATTATAATCCTCAAAATTTTTATTTAGTTTTTTTTTTAAATTTTAAATAATTTTAATTATCAGGGAATACTTATTTATTATTTATAATAGGTATTTGAATTTGAACGCTAATAAAAGAGACAAAGATTAATCAGAGTTAAAATATCCTTGGAGGATTAAGTGGTAGAAGGAACAATCGAGAACACGAGCGAGTAATTAATCATCTCGAATGATTTACATAAACGTCGAGTACTCAGAGCATTTTCATTTGTGCGTTTTATTTTTATTTTTTTTTTTTATTTTGCAGCCGAGCACAAGCATGACTGACTCGATACTTAAAAATGTATATATTATAAATAACTATTTATAATAATAATGAATAAATATATGTACAAGATGTATAGAGACTTTTAGCGTGGAAATATTTCATGTAGAAAACAATGTATTAACTTTATAATATTTAGCGTAGACTCACGATGCATGACGACAATTTTGTTTTGTCGCCAACAGGTCGTTGGTCACGAACGTATTTTTACAATATTTTTCTTGGTTTGGTTATTAAATGTACTTTGCGAGTAGAGATTTTTTTATATTCGTAGCTTGAATGCATGTTTTCTTTATACAGTATACTTAGTGTGTAGCATTACACGAGTCTAATCTCGCTCCTTTATTTTGGGCGAGCTGTCGTTCGGTTCATTGCGCGACCACTGTGTTATTATGCCACGCACCCATACATCAAAGAATTAATAAACGTGTTACATATATATATATATATATATATATATATATATCCGAATGTATCGGCGGGTTTGAAACCCGATGCCGCATTTATTTAACTAAGTCCTCTTTACAAGTCTTAAAATACTCAAGTGTTGCCAGTTACTGTTTACGAGGGGTAAAGGCCACTGGCAATCAAACCCACAACCCTTGATATTGTGTTTCTTCCTCACTGTGTTGTATTGTATGGCTACATAACTGTTATTGTTGCTCCTACACTCCAGTACAACAGTACAACAATGTAAGCGCTAGTGAGATGATCAAACTTTAATTGCATTGAGTCGTTACTTGTGAGAAAATGGACAGCCTGTGAAATACGTCTTTCTAATGGCACCATAATTACGAGAATACGAATACATCCCTAACTGTACTGTTAGATAAATTACTACATTTATTTTCTCGGTGATAATTGATTTTTTTATTGTCAAGCTTTTATTAATTGATGCCTTAGTTTATTTTGTCGAATGTGAGGAAATTAATTAAAGAGATAATTTTATAACTAGCAACTTTGTGAACTATGAATAAATAAAATTTCGCTTTATTAATTAATGACTTTTGTTAAATTGCACTGTACTTTCTTAAATATTGACGTTTCTAAAGATATAAGCTCATCCCGATGTTACTCTCATGTAGAGCTTTCATTTGAGTACCCACATGCATTTTTGATATATTTTTCATATATACATATATATAATATATATAAATATATGAAAAATAGATGTTGGTACTCAAATGAAAGGTCTCGATGAATGTAATGTCGGGATGAGCTTATATCTTTAAAAATGTCAATAGCTAACAAGATACAAGGTCATTTTTTAAGTTTGATAATTTTTTTTAATCAAATAAAATTTATTTAAAAATTTTATAATTGCTGAAACTTTGACTATAATTTTCTGGCAAAAGATAATTAAAAAATGATGACATGTTTATAATAGAAAAAGATAAAATTTTCGAAATCAGGGAGTGTCGCTCTGGATATGCCGCGTAAAAAATTCAGTAAAGAATGAAATAAGACCGTCTATAGAAAATAAAAAGCAATAATAATAATAGCAACAATAAATGTCTGTATAATGTCTTATATATTACGGTTTCATTTATAAAAACATATATATATATATACTGTCATTATTATTGTGAGGTATGGAACAAATTCATGCAGATGTGCTGTGGTAAATGCCGTTGGTCCTCGTCACTTTTTATTCCTCGTACTCTATGGAGCATACTCCACCAGAGCATCACCATCACCATCACCATCATCATCATCGTCATCATCATCATCATCATTGCCAGTACAACGACTTGGGCAATAAAAGACGTGAGTTATTATGGATTCACCGGGCGATCTCAGCAGCCGCGGACCCATTATCCAGTTAATAAGATGCGAGAAACTTAAATCACACATACCGCGGGCCATCACCCGCACAAAGCGCTCTAAAAGGAAGAAAACACACACGTCTATATATGTTTTCAATAGAACAAGTGGCAACGACCAAGATTTCAATTTGTCTTGATTAGTGACGACGTGAATATTAATAAAAACTTTGTTCTTCGTAACATATATTACAACAGGTTCTAAAACTATCCTCCCCCATTTTATATTGTCAACATTCATAAATAAAAATAACAAATATGTATATATACTCCATCGAGTCTAGCTCTTTCATGGATTTTTTATTTTTTTCCCCGTACTGGTACTGTAATGTGTACACGCGTGTCCAATGAATACATCATTTTTTTTATTTATTTTTTTTTTTTTTTTTTTTTTTTTTTTTTTTTTTTTCATTATCATCACTATACATTTTTTTTGGAGTCGAAATACCCATACATGTATATTACAATAATACACGAATGTTGAGAGACAAGATATCACTGCAAATTAACGACACGTGTCAATCTAAAGTCTATTACCGGAGCTGGCTGATAAATAACCAAAAGTACGGCCCGGGATTATATTATTTTAAAAATAATAATATAATACAATATTAAGCGAATGTGAATGAATGTTAATAGATATATATATATATGTAATATACCTTTATAAGTATTATTTCTCGAGAATAAATTATAGCAGATGAAAGAGAAATAGGTATATGCTCTGGATCATTATTCATAATACCCGACTGGATTAATTACCATCGGGATCTTGCGATTGGAGCTCGGTCGTTAAGCGATCGATTAAATGGCGAGGTTAGAGGTCATCCACCTTACCTCTTCAAGCATCCACATCCACATGCTCATCCACCAATTTATATTGTCGATTATAAAGCAAAATAAACTATTTTTTAACAGGTAAAAAATGAGGATCCATTTGGAGTAGTAATAAAATAAGTAACAAATTTTGATTGATCGCGATTTATATTAAACAGGCGATCAGTCAGCGATCATCGGCTTCTGATTGAATCCCATGATAAATAGATTAATTTCGTGCTCGGTCAATTTTTCGGATTAGATTTATGCCCTACCCGTTTGTTTGTCTCGAGTTTGTTTAATGGGCTTAGAGATTAGCTGGTGAGATCCTCCAATCATAATCATGATTTTTATCTTTATTGGACGGTTTTCTGGAGGCCAGTATCACATCTATTCACTATACTTGTGAATATGTACAGAGTATCGATGGCTAGTTCGATTATTATACACAACAGTGGAAAGTTATGGCCGCTACATCCGTTTCCGTCCCACGACCCTATACTATTTTACTTTTCCAAACGCTATATGGTTTTGTTGCACGCTTAAAGTTCATTTATACTTTGCTACTCTACGGGCACTTAACGGGTTTACGAGGATCTATCTGGCCCCTCGGTGGTCTTACAATTATACACACACTTTAAGCGGTGTTATTATACATACATCCTAGATTAGATGTGAAGTTTTGTATTTTGCTATTTAATATTTAATATTTAATATTTAAAGTTGCCTTTTTCTTCCTGTGTTGCTCTACTAACATTTGATTTTTATCACTTTGCTTTATTCCTTCATTTTTTTTTTTTATTATTTATTTCCGTTTTATGATGCGAAAAGATACATACAAACGTTGCGCAATAAAGATTCAAATAAAAGATTAATAATTTTTTTTTTTTAGCTTAAAATAAAAGGGCTGAAATTTGTTCTATAAAAAAATATTCTCGTGATTTAAATTAGTGTAATTTGAAGGAAAAAGCGAGATAAAAATAGTAATTAATACTAATTATGATGTAACAATATCTGAACATCGGATATGAAAAATAATTATAGGAAAAACAATGTTTATATTTATAATTACAACGTTGTTTGTCATTGTGGCAAACACATGTAAGTATGAGAAGTTATTTTTTGAGTTGTCACAATAATAAAAAGTATTAGTGTTATTTTAAAAATTTAAACATAAATCTGAGGCACAAGTGTGATGAAAAATCACTGCGTAGAAGACACGAGCCGAGAAAGAATAAAAAAGAGCTGAGTAAGAGGGAAAAAACAATATTGTAACCAACAAAGAATTAAAAAAGAATATTTAGAGTTTAATTTGACGTTATTTTCAAACATTATCCAACTCTTTGCTGTTTACTTGTCATTCATCTGTCACTTGATGTTTTATCTTCTCACTTCACCTTTTCTACTTTATACATTCTATTCTACACTATACTTTTTCCTAATACTTAATCAATCATTCCTGACAAAATTATAAACAATTATCTTTGCTATTAGTCATTAGATCCGATCCAAGCGCTAAAAATAAAAATAGATATTTCCTGTACTGATAATATGATCGAGAAAGGGTATGATGATACAGTACCACGGATTTTTTAATTTGAGAGGGTCCTGAGGTCTAAAATTAGTCGGTGGTGTCGCGCAACAATGCCGCTAGCATCCCAGCATCTCAGCAGCATCTGGACCGCACTCACATCATACTGACACGACGTGCTACTATACTAAAATTATCTCACCAAACGATCAAGCGCAACTCTCCCTCTTACTCTTTGTATTATACATCTACATCTTTACTTATATCTTCTGTATTCTGTATTATCTTCTCTCCTTTCCTTTCGCCCGTATATACCATACCACAACAGCATACCATATCGTACTCTACACCATGTAGTGTTAATGTTGTGTACATGTACCACCGTGGACCCTTGCTTACTTGTTTCTTATTATTATTCGTTGCTAGATGTGTACCACCGGTGGCTTTTCGGTCCTACGTATCAGACAAGACGCGTGCCGTCCCACTTAGACATATTTTTTTTTTTATTTTATTTTTTGAGTCTTGTCTTATCTCTGAATTTTTTTTTTTGCTATTCACTGATTTTTTTTTTATTTTTTTTATTTTTTGTTTTATTTTTTTATTTTAATTTTTAATTAATTTTTTTTATGATTGTTCTATTAAAAATTTTTCAATCATTCTTTTATTTAATTTTTTAAAAATAAAATTTTTAATAATGATAATAATAATAATAATAATAATAATAATGTAAATTTCTAAAAGTATGAATTAATATTATTTAAAATGTTAGAAAATTCAAAGTAAAAAATTATAATGATAATATTAAAATAAAAATGATTAATATCTGTTAAAAAAATAAAAAGTGAAAAATAATATGTAATACCAAGAACTATAAAGGTTATTTAAATAGTAAGATGAATTAATTTGTTTAATCAACGAAAATAACTACATATCGAGGGTAAAAAAAAGCACGACTTTGATTCAAAGCCGACTATAAAAGTATACATAACAGTATACAGCAAAGATGCTTGGTAAATATCATTTAAAGTCTAGACATCCTCACAGCGATGTTGAATTCCCAGTATCTCTGATATTTATAATCGCGAAACTCTCGCGTCGCATTAAAAGACTCGATTCTCGGATTAGCGGAAGTGAGCACGGTCTTAGATCTCTTACGGGAGACGACCGACATATGTCGTGTCAAAAGCTAAGCACACGCCTTTTCGTCTTATCCTATCTTACACTTACACTGATACTTACAAATACTAGCTACACCATCATCTCTCCCTTTATATCAACGCGATGTACATACTCTCATTACTACACCACCAATATAGTCAAATATACATCTGCCCCTTCTCCATCTGTACATCCACATATTCATATATCTCCATATTTATATTTATATTTATATTGCAAACAACCCAGCAAAAATACCCAGATTTATAATTTATAATATATAATTGGGATTTCGTTTTATTATTTATCTCTTCTCGAGAAATGGGACTGAAGCGATTAAGATAATTTTCACCCTCCCACGCTCAAAGCTCCAGAACAGCCAGCCCGAGAGGAGACTTGGTATGAAAATAGGATTCTTGTATATGCATTTAATTATAATAATTTTTAAAATAAAGAACAAGTGAAATAGACTGGATAATTGGTGAGGATGTGAGACACTCTTTCCGGCCGGCTGCGACTTTAAATACGCGACTGCGCCCCTTTTTTTGTTTTAATGTATCCACCCTCAGATACAAACACGTCTTCGCACTTGAATGTCCAATTTTTTGCTTTGTTCAATAATAAAATTAATTAAAAAATTCCACAAATATAAACTACCCATAACCTGTTGAAATTGTGACATTAAAGTTGACTAGATAATTTTTTAATTTTATTTTCCAAAAAACTATTTTTAAAAAATTGCATTTTTTATTTGTTAAAAAATTATTAAATAGTTGCTAAATTAATTCTCATGTTGAAATTCTAAAAATCTCTTGATTTTTCGATTTGTAAAAAATTACAGGGTATTATTCTTAATGATTTTAATGAGAAGAAACTGACCGCTATAATCAATAACGATGAATTTTTTTTTTTATATAAAAACCGTTTCAAAGATTAGGAATGCAATACAAGAGCAGTTAGTTTTAGTTAGCATAATATAATATAATTTAAGATAAGTGTTGAAGAAGATATAAAAACTGAAAAAGTGACTCGTTAGTTTAGTGAGCAGGTAGTGAGTGAGTGCAAAAGACTCTCCTTGAAATGGAACATGCTAACAGAAATCTGCCAACTGCAGACTATTATCTCAATCGAGGCGTGTTACAATTTCATCCTTTGACTATAATGTGCAGGACACCGCGCGTAACCCGTCTTATTTTAGTCTCGAGTCACACAACAGACTTAAACAACATCTAAGCGATTCGTGTCTATAATCATCCAATTAGTACGTGCAACAATGTACCTACTTCTCGGTATCGGGGTTGTCAAACCGAGGATCTATCTCCTACCTCATCCAAATTGTTCTGTATACAGGTGAGGATCTAAAATCGTTCTTAACGCCTTTGAAGTCACAAATAATTGATAAAGATGCTCTTCAAAATTAGGCGACTCTAATTTGCGAAATTAGTTTATTCAATGTAACAATAACATTTCTTGCTACTTACAGTGAAAGCAGCTGCCGGGTAATGACAAATTCCTGCTGTTACCCAAATTCTTTTACGTTATCTTACGCATTATACTAAACAACGCCTATTATTTGGCTTGAAAATTTAGATATTTCACCACTGACAGTCCTCCAATTACTTGTCGACTTACTTTGCTGCAATTTCATCGCAAAAATTGCGACTCTTCAGGAATTATGTATGCTAATTTTTAAATTCTAACTCTCACATGATTTCAAATCGTAAAAGTTTGACGAATGTCAGAATGGAATGTCTCTTATTATTATTATTGTATTTACATACTTCTTTTGTCACACTCATTTTAGAAAATTGCAAATACTTTTTACGCATCTGCCGTTTTTATTGTGTTCAATTGTGCCTGAAACTAAATTTCACGTTATTATTTTGACGATTTCAAGAAATTACTTTAAAATTAGAGAAAAATATTTTAAAAGTAATTTTGGAGTAAAATCAAAATAAAAAAAAAAAAAAAAAAAAAATAATGAATTTTAGAGTTGTCTACCCCGAACGATTAACGCAAGAATATTTCACAATATATAATATTGTTTATGAATAATTTATACGACTTAACAGCGTGACAAATAAGCCAAGAATAAGGTGAGTCTTTAAAAGAGTTTACTAATAAATTAACAAATGCGTGTGTTCATAAAGGTATATTATTTTTAAAAAGAGTTTTTAAATGAAAAAAATTTAAAGTAAAAATTGTTAACAGTCTCAAGAGAGGGCAAAGTATTGAAAATATATAACTTAAACTTCTTATAGCACATTGGCTGAGTGATATTGAACTTTTGATGGATTGCCCGAGTAGTTGTGACGGCTTAAGAGTACATTCAATGGCACCTGCATATATTACACGCACGCGTGTATCCTCTTGCATATGCTGGAAAGCTTTTCACTTTTTCCACGTCATTGTTATTGTTGTCAACTGGTGTCGAGGTGTCGGGAATTTTTATAATTCTCATACATGCTTTCAGAATGAGGAATACTTTACTTGTATTTTTATATTTGAATTAAAATGGATGCATCCAAAGGGTACACGTTTTGTCCGCTCGGTTTCCGTCAAATCAACTGTCATTTGATTTATTTCATTTTCTTGTTTATTAATTCAAGTTATTTATCATTTATAAGGTGTAAGGTGTAAGGCATTAAGTAATTTGATATAAAGATATTTGTCAGATGAGAAACCTGTCAGTGTTTGAGTTTTAGATTTTTTTTTTTTTTTTTTTTTTCATTTCAACGCTCTATTGAAAATTTACAGTGAAAAATTACCGTGTAATCTCATCAGTGACACTTTGGGGATTTTTTAATTTTTATTTAGTCATGCTTTTTATTTAATTCAAATTTTATATTTTTAGTTTTTGTAATAATAATTATAATAAATTAGTTTTAATTATTTATTATTATTAAAAATGTTATATTAATAATTTTTCGAATTAATAATAAAATTAAAAGAAAAATAATATTTTTCATGGGAAAGAAATTTTTTTTAATACTAAAAAATTATGATTCGGATTACACGGTATACTTTTTCATAATATCAAAAAGAAAAAATCCTTATATAAATAAGAGATATTAATTCATGACAAGAAAATCAAAATCAAGCACATCAAAAATCCGTCGGAATAAATAACGAAAAAAAAAAAAGCCCAAGAATAAATAATAAAAAAAGAAAAAAAAAAAGTCTTGAAACAAAATTCAATAGATTGAGAGTGATGCATATTATAAAGAAGCTTGACAATAAAAGATCACAGAGATCTTATGGTATTTGTCACCTCGAGAATATAAGAGCGTGAATAAGAGATACCTGCCCGTACATTTGTCTCTTTAGTTAGAATACTTAAGAATAAATATACACGTATATAATATTCATATAGAGATATAGTTGTAACTGAAAAGTTGAAATATACGTCTCAACTTAACTTATAAATTATAAGTATAAGAGTGTCTTGGTATTATACATAAGGAAGATACATTAATAAATACAGAACGGAGAGCGACTAAGACACAGTTGATAAATATTAGTGAAGACGACACTCTTGCACCCACATGATTTTCATTGAAATTCAAATTGTATCTCTAGCGTATACATACTTGGCGAGAGCGAGACAGAAACTCTAGTTTACTCTATGGTTTATATACATACAGACTTACATATATTAATATATATAAGCCTCGACTTTTATATGTTACTGAATATAAAGACCATCTCACTAAACACTTATTGAATATCATTTTTTTTTATTATTTCTTTTTTTTTTTTCTGTTAAATATCTTTCAGAGCATTGCGACATTTATTATAATGAGCATTGGATTCATAAGTCTTTGATATGCTAACCGGGGTTAAAATATTCTGGTAACATATATAAACTCTGATGTAGATGATGATGTTTATCATAATAAATAAATTTTTTCATTTGTACTATTAATAGAATCTTCTCAAATCTTTCTATTGAGTCTGTCAAATTTAATGATCGCATGCCTAATTTTTCATTAAAAATCGGACTAGTTATCGTAGAATTTATCAAATTATCTACAGTACATATTTATTAAATTTCCAATTCATTTTAATGAATTAAAAATTTTTTTAAGACTACCCAGGACAATTACATTTTTTAAAATTTCGTTTAAAAAAATTATTAAAAGCAAATAAAATAAAAAAAAAATATGGGGCTGGACCAAGCCAAGATTCGAACCCGAATCTTTCAAGTACATTTTCGCGTCGTCTATAATAGCTGATCTACTGTAAATTCGGTCTCCAAAATGAATTTTAAAACAAACTGTGAAGAATTTTTGATAAAAATTTTGCATTTAAAATGAAACCAACATCCTGCAAGTCCACTATGAATATTAAAAATTTATATTTAAAAACCAACTAATTATCCCCTCTTCTTTCCCATAACAATAGCAATAAACAAATTTCACAGGTCAGTAAGTTTAAATGCGCAAAGTCTAGATAATTGTATCGTTAAAACACAATCTAAAATCAGTAGTATCTTGTAATTTGACTTTTTGAATAAAGATAAAGAATTAAGTGCCCTACGTGTAAAATCTTCTTGAAAGCATTGTTAATATTTTATTGCTGGAAGTTGTAAGACGAAAAAGTATCTAAAAAAAGACAGCTCACCGTGCGATTTGACCACCGACTCGTCACATCCTGCCTCAGTACAATCTGCCTTAAACTTCAAACAATCCTCCATGCTCTGTACTTAATACTCTACACTATATATAATAGCATTGCTAAGATATATAAATAAGCAGTTACATACTAATCTACTGTATGCTAAGACGGTTTATTTCTCCGAGTGCAACGAACCACTTTACCCATCATCCTCGCTAACGACAGATTGTTTGTACCTTCTCGCAAAACTCCGCCTCCTTATTCTCACCACCAGTCATCATTTTGTTAACCTCTAACAGTTTGTTAGGATCGCTCTTCATAATATAACAACATAACACTCTACTCTTGTGCCTTTTACAGGGAAAAATTAAGTAACAACAAACAATTTCTCTTAATTTCATTTGTTTATATGTACTGGCTACTTTATATCTAATCTTTTAGTTGTCTGCTCTCGTTACAGATAATAAAGTGCAGCAGCTATTTAATAACCTTCGTCCATTGTCTCTAGTTCAAATTGCGCGATTGTTAAAGTAATAATAGTTATAAATTTTAAATGATTGCTATGATTTTTAATAATTTTCTGCTAAAAGATCATCTTAATAATTTTTATTACCGTCAAAAGTTTAATTAAATTTGAACTTTAATCAAAAATAAAATTTTTTTATCTATAAAAAAATATTTAATGATTTTTTAATTTTATTAAATGTCAAATTTTGGCAAACAAATTAAAAAATTGCATCAGTTTTAAATTTTTGATCAAAAATTTTTAATTTTTTTTAAATTAAATTAGTATTTATTTTATTAGAAGAAAAATAGATGGAGCTTTACTTAAATATAATTCCCAAATATTTAATAAATAATTCTAAAACTTATATGTAAAAACTAAAACTTGTTTTTGTAAAACATATACAATATACGAGGGACGTTATTTTAACGATGAACTATATAACGATTGGTAAAATACGAGGTGATAATACTGTAAATGGTAACGTTGAGTAAAAGACGGGATAATATGAAGGGAAATTTAAGTAAAGTACGTTTTAAAACTCCCAGTCAATTTGAAGCATTACAACTATAAGACAGACGTTTACAGCCTCATCCAATTATTGAACTCGTACTTAAATAATATTTGCATCCTTTCATACTCATACATTTATACTTTATATATTATTTTTGTATTTAATGGGGACGAAAAGTATTAACAGATACTTTCCGATGAATTTTCAATATTAAGGGTATATATTATATGTACAAAGTAATGACGGACTTGTGCGTAATTTGCGGAGTTGGATTATCAGTTTCTCACGTGTAGTGAGAAGTGCAATTGGATTGATTTAAACAAATTAATATTGATGTCTGGTGTAAATTATCGGTAGCGGACGCATAAATAATTGAAATAATGACAGCGATAGGACAATACCTGGAATAACCGAGGTCAATTCTGTCAAGATATCTATTAGCCTACGGGTTATGAATAAAAGAATAAAAGATACTCATTTAAAAGCGGGTGAATTTTTTTTCATTAATTTAAAAGTTGTTCAAGGCGAGACTCTAATTGTCAATTACCAATATTATTTTTAAATTAATTAATTCCGCTAATAATTTGCCCCCCACCCTTAAATCATTCCTTTGATAGCTCGGCAGTAAAAAATTTAATTTTTCTAATGCAAAAAATGAATTTATCTTTATAATTAATTTTTTTCAGCAAAATTACATTCATAAATGTATTTATAAAGACAAATGTACACACATGTGAGCAAAGTAAAGTGAGTGTAAGTCGCTAAGGCGGTCTTGAAGCTCTTGTAGTTGGTGTAGTGGTCAGTGATGCATGTGAAAACAGCGCTTATGTCTTACGATATGAATCAGTGTGAGTGACCAGTAGTATTAACATCGCCGGGTAACCATCACACCCCCTTTGCCGCTGCTTCGGTACAGCAATACACACACGTATTATATTATACATACATTGTACATCCATACGTGTTAAATGTGTGTATGTATACGGGACGCGGAATAGCCGGCAATTTGCGGGTTTACGAGTTATTTCACAATGGCTGCAAAGTATAGTGGTACATCATGCAGTATTACCGGCATTGGTGGATATATCTACGTACATATAGATTTACAATGGTGGTGTTGGTATATTACTTTGTAGACACAGACACAAATATATTGTCAGCCTCTGTATTTTAATGCACACTATCTACCAACTTTTATTTTATCGCTCGGAGAAAAAATATATAATTTTTAGTGGTGGTGTAGATGGATAAGAGGTTCATATCCCAGCCCACGGCTCAACCTGGTACCCTATTTCAAGACAATAACCAACTGACCATAAACCTGTCTAAGGTGTACTCCTTTTTACTTTTAAGTATACTTCTACTTCTACTTCTACTTGAATTTGTTTGGTGCTGGGTCTAGAGCTTGCTTTTACCGAGAAACTCTACTTCCGGGCCAGAGATAACCCATCAGATCAATCCGGTGATCTTGTAGTCGATGATTAACCAACAACCCTACGACTATAATGTATTTAAATGTCTACTTGATAACTATCTGGCTACTGAAAAATACTAATATCTTCTTTATAGTTATATATGGTACAGGAAAATATTTAAAATTTTATTAAGTGTAAATTTGAATTTTTTTTATATTTCTTGGTAAAAGATAAAATTTTATTTTTTGATATTTTATATGATAAAATGGGTTTTTGTGGTTAAATTTGTTATCGTTGGAAAAGTCTAGACTTGGAGTTGTGCCTTTTCATGGTTTCATATTATTCCTTGCGTTAGTTAATTTATAATGATAAGTATTTAGGCTGCATTCGAAAATGCTCTATCTCTAGATACATAATTAAGAAATGACCTTGTATCTCGTGAACGGTTGACATTTTTAAAAATATAAGCTCATCCCGATGTTACACTCATCAAGACCTTTCATTTGAGTACCCACATCAATTTCTCATATATTTATATATATTATATATATGAATATATGAAAAATATATCAAAAT